>OY776278.1:29369103-29679103 GCA_963675445.1 Linnaemya vulpina
ATGAAGAGCTTCTTGCTGTTTAGTTTGTTCGTGCAACCTGTGCGGTTGTTGTTGTTTTTGGCAACAATAAAGAAAAGAGGAATATATCCCGAAAATGGAAAAAAAGCAGAGCAAATAGTATGAGAATTAATGTGTTTGCCAAAATATTAATTTGGAAAAGAGAGCAACACATGATTTTTTAGGGCTGCCAATAAAATATTATGGATAAAACGGTTACCGGGTCGGGCGTATAAAAAATTTATATATATTAAAAGCGAAGCATTTTAAGTGCATATAAGAGGTGAGTAATATTAGAAAGAAGTTAAGGAATATAAGGAAAAATAGTTTACATAAATATATATAAATATATATATATATATATATATATATATATATATTTATATATATATATATATATATATATATATATATATATATCGAATATACGCACCCATTCGAGTCGATAAATATTCGGTCATATGAGTATGTATGTTAGTATTCGCTATAGTGCCGAATAACAGTTAGCTGTAGAATGTACGTACAAAAATCCTTTGAATTATATATCTTTTAGCTACAAATAAATATTAAGGCAAACTCTCCTTGCTGTGATAACCCTATTTGAATTGCTAAATACATTGGTCCCAAAGAGTTCACCTTTAGAATCGGTCACCCTAAATATTCCTTTTAAAATGCATTTGATTTAAAGTTGAAGTATTAAAGACGTAGTATTCAGTTTTATTTTTATACTAATCTAAGTTAATACAATATGTCCTGTTAGTTGGATTGAATGTTTGAAGTACATAGATATTTAGATTGATGTTGCAAAAATTCTGATGACTAGTTGTTATTGTTATTATTGGATGAGTTCGGTGTTAGTGCTGGAGTAAGTGAATTTGTCATTATAATTGAGAGCTTCTTGCTTTTTAATTTGCGTAGGCAACTTGATATGTTTTTATCTTTGTTGCTTTTTTGGCATTAATAAAGAAAAAGAAAAAATATATCCATGAAATGGAATAAAAAGCAGAGTAGGTAAATACTAGGCATTACCATCGTTGTCATTGCGTATAACAGTTAGGCGAAGAGAGTGACACGTGTACATTAAGAGGTGCCGGTAGGGATGTTTAACAATATGAAATTTAAAATGTCGAGCACTTTAGGCAAACTTTAGAGTTAAAGAACAGATGGAAAAATTGAAAGTTATTGTGGATTTGTAAACACACTTGCGAGCAGAGATAAGCACGCCGATGAGCTCCGAGGTAGGTAGATGATTGTCTCGCCTGCTTCGAATCGTGTGATTTATTTTCTCTTTCTCGCATTTGTTCTTAAATAATTATACAGACTTTTTTGCAAAACACAATATAGCCCATATTGTGTTGTGCAAAATGTAATGTCCGACAGAGATAAAGTGCGCTCGTTTTTTTTATAAGCGATGTTTGGCACATTTAGCACATAAATGACAGAAACAACTTTGATTTGCAGAGATCTAATCATTGACAGTGGGATGACTTAATCTAATTGTACTTCGTTGTTAATCATTGAACCACTCTTACTATTTTCTTTTGTTGCTCTTCTGTTATGGGCCTTTTGGGTATTAAGTTTTTATAGTTAATTCCCTTATTTGTGCTAACTTTTTAGCGGTTTCATGAGTCAATGGCGAAGGGGTAAAAATAAAATTTCCGCAGCACTTGCTTTGCTGTTAATGAAGGCTGTTAGCCATTAACCCTCTTATACCAGCGTTATTTTTTAGTAGATAAGCTTGCACGATCCCACGGACCGAGGGTATAAACTACTGTTTCATAGCTTTTTGAAATATAATATTATTAGAAAAAGTATTTTATTTGTGCTTGAAAATGTAATTGAAAAATGCAATAAAACCATGCATTATCGGCAATAAATATTAAAATCAATATTTATTAAAACGCGTTTTGACGGACTCGCGGATCAATGGGCAGGTAGAGAAAGATCAAACATTTATGGGACATAATTCTGGAATTGAATCCATTTAGGCCGACTGTGTTCGTTAAGTGTAAAATAGTATTTTGCAGCATTTATTATTGTAGTTGTATATGATCACACTAAAGTTATTGATGATATGAAAAACAAATTTTTATAATTAAAGAAGAGATTCTATCTAGAAAATAATTAATTTAAAAAGTTTAATTTATGTTATTAAATAAGATTTGTGTTAATTGCATCAGATCGAAATGAACTGATTTCATTCGGATTAATAATATTTTATGACCGTAAGAGTAGAAGTGCAAAATAAATACCCTATTCACAAATAACCCAAACACTTTGTAGTACACTTTTAGTTCTCTTAGCATCCGCCAATATTGCTGGAAGATGTATTGTTTTAGAGGTATTTTTATGCAGGTGTGTAGGATATAAATATTTCTTACTATTTAAAGTGGGCGATACTTGTTCTTATACATTTCCTCCATACTTAAAAGGCACAAACAACATTAAAATGCTCCTCAATCATTTTTATAGAGCGAGTGGAAATTATTTATTATGTATGCGATACAACGCTGGATGGAAAACTTAATCTGAAATATTGAGTGTCATTGACGTCGAGCGTACGTAAAAGAGGTTGATGTCAAGCATTTTAATCGTTTCTATATCCAAATAAGTGTGAAGAGTTGTCGCTTTTTTTGTTTGTTAATTAGTTGACTAAACACTGTAGGTTTCGTCTTATTTTTGAGGAAGTGAATTGGGAATGCCGAAAAGTGTGTGTGATTAGATAATTTTTTTTTTATTTTGTTTATTTTTTCTTTTATCCTGTTCTTCTTCACATCATGATCGCTTAAGAATGGCATGAAACTAAATATGTATCTTTAAAAGCAAGATGATCTCCGGCATAGTAAACATATTGAAACTGAAGCAATAACTTTGATTCCCCGTCTCTGATAAAACACCTTTTATATGCTCCATACCATAAAACATTTTCCCCAAAAATAAAAACAAAATAAAATGTATTGCACTCACGCACGTATTTATTCATGTAGACAGTGTGTTGAAAAATTGTCAGTACGCAGGTGTGACTTGACATGAAAAACTCAACTACAACAACTGTAACAGCTGGATGATGTACGCGTAATACCACACGTTCGCAGGTTTTTACACGAATGGTGTTGTGGATCAATGGAATCTAAAGTGTAACTAATAGTGATTAATTACTTTCAGTGTTTGTGATGTAAATGTTATTCAATTCGATTGGAGTTTTATTCATCGTAAAAACTATAAAATTTGTTTCCCATGGGACGACAGCCACAATCATATTTAATAAGACCAAATGAAAAATACAATTTAAGATAGAGAATTTGATGAAATTAATTTGAGATAATCTCCCAGCTAAAAGTTAAAGAAACTTAATCGGTTGTGTCAGCATTTGTTTCATTGACCCTGGATGGTTACTGTTCGTCGAATCAACGAAGCTCATTTATTCTTTGTCATAGAACTATTTTATTTTACTCAAATTCGACTCGAATTTTAGGAGGGAAAAAGTTTTTATGTTGTATCTTTTTTAGATTAATTTTTTCAATAAAATACTTAACTAAAAATATTTGCTTTTGATTTTCACTTTAAAAATTGTACCGCTAGAATTATTTCTGAAAGTTGTTCGTCGAAGAGTAAAACGTAAAAATATGCAGAGTAACCATCCAGGGTTAAATGCGTTTGCAACTTTTTATCGGAGTTGTTTCAAATAATTGGTTAAAATTGCTCTCTTTGTTACGGCTTAAGTTTTATATGAGACTTTTAATATAATTTGACGTATACTGAAGATTTGAAAGAATGCAGGCATATAGACATGCTTAAGATGTAAAAAGCAAAGCGATAAATGTCGCGGCGTTTAACATTCTATACAAAAAAATTTTTAAAAATTGATGTGAATAATTACGATAAACATTTTTCGAGTTTTTTTTACAAACTGTCTGCATCCTTGAGGTATTTATAAATGAATACGAACACGGTATTTTGAATAACTGCTTTTGTGACAGTAACAGCAGAAAAGGAAATTCCAAAAATTCTGTAAAATTATTTTGATTGAAATTTACAAAATAAAATTTTACAAAAATATTTGGCTATTCAATTATTTAATTTGGTTTTGAAAGTATTCGAGATAAATGCGGCAAAAGAAATTTTTTAGCGTTTTCATTATTGATTTGATTTTTCATTCATTTTGTCAAAAAATCTTTTTGCAATTGTTGACTTAAAGGAATGGGTTAATATATTGATTTTGTCATCATCAACTTGGTTTTAATAGTTTTTCCCGCTAGAAAAATTTTAATTAAAAAAAAATCGGGCAGTTTTCGGTTACCACCGTTCTGAAAAAATCTACTTCTCATGAGATCTCTAGAGATCGAGGTCTTAGGAAGCTTTCCTAACTAATTCTGAGAACCCGTCGCTAGGTCTGTATGTGTGTGTGTGTGTGTGTGTGTGTGTGTATGCATACTATGAACGACTGAACCGAATCATACCAAATTGGTAGCGTACTGAAAAGCGTTGTTAAGCTTAGATTTCCTATGAATTAAAAGCTCCAGCTGGTTCAATTTAAAGTTCCATGTAAGTTTTTACCATTTGAGGTCCCTTTAGGTTTATAAAAATTTTCTCCACTTCTACGAAATAAATTTCAATTAATCAATAAAACAAACAAACAATAAAAAATAAAACTTGTTATTTAAAGTTATTTTGTTATTGGTTTTTAGAAACATTTCATTTCGTTCAATCAATAATCAAGATTTTAAATAAATACAAACAAAAAATGAAAGAAAAAATTGTGCAATAATAATTTAACATCTGGATGTTTTAACTGGATTTTTGCATTGAAAAAAAAACAACAAAAAATAAAAAAACAAAAAGCACACAAATGAGTTGAGTCTGGTCTGTCTGGTCTGAGGTTAACAATCAAGCAGTCGATTTTAAATATAGAAAAATATTAATATTTATTACAATGATTTTAAAATAATTCAAGTAGATTGTATTTATTTATTTATTAGCTTTTGTCAAGACGCCAAGATAATCGAATCAGAAAGCAAGTTTAACATCTGTTTTCGGCCACAATGGAAAGTGGCAACAGGTTCAGAAATGAAGCGTTTACAGATGTTAATGCCAAGTAGTTTCCAAGTGTTTGATAACAATTTTATGGAACATATTCCCGCCATACAGGATGAGCCTTTGAAAAAAATATCAATTTATTAAAGAAAAATATCAAACTATTTTGTTTCCTTTTATATTAAATTTAACTTACATTTTCGATATTTCATAAAGAGACGGTTGACTTAGAGTAATTCAATATTTTGTTTATAATAAATAAAAAATATAAAAATATACAAGATTTCATGAAGAAGTTAAGCGGAAGTTAATAAAACTATGAATAAAAAATTAGGTAAAAAAGATTAGAAAAGAATTAAAAATATGCAAAAATAAAACGTTTTATTATAAAGATCTGTAAATTTCGCGAGCTCTCGTTAGGGGAGGGTGTCATGAAGTTCACTCGACTTGGAAAAATAATTTTGAATCAATCAGAGTTGTTTAAATCAAAGACACATTCGGAAATAAAATACAAGCAAGAGAATGGCCATGAGAATAGGACTAAAATAATTGCTGAAATAAAAACACAAATTTAAAAGGTTACCGCAAGATATAGAATTTCAAATTTCGACTCGATTTGGAATGATGGATCATCAAACTCGAATTTGATTGTGTTAGTAAAACAAACTCTCATTCGTATACAATTTGCAAAGCATCTCTGAGTTTGTCAACATCATGGTGCAATTATTTACTCGGTAGCCTCGAAGCGCCATCTGTTTTTTGTTGTGGTATAGCCTGCCAAGTGTTGTACATGCACACGAGCTATTAAAAAACCACATGGGCGAGAAAGTGTGCTGCCTCTCTTGTCCTGGTTGACAGTTGACAACGATAAAGCGCCCTGCTTTTATTATGTTTTGGAGTAGCAGTCAGGGAATGAGCCCTACATATGCAGCGCATAGTTCCAGATGGTATTCAGAGGGTGCGGATGGTATTCAGAGGACCGCTGAGGACAGATTAAATCAAGAATTGTTGTTGTATAACTCAACAACTGTGTATTTTGTAAACGACTGCCACCCAAAACAGTGCTTCCAACTTCCAGATATACATATACAAAATAAAGGGTGTTTCTTATAGAGTGATACAAATTCGAATCGTAATAAAACATAGTAAAATATATTTGATATCAATGAAACGGTCTTTATTGAATAGACAATTTTATGACATTAATGTTTAAATATGATTTTGGTCATGTGGCCGCCACGGCTGGCGCGTACAAGGCGCAATCTGGAACACAAATTTTCACAAACAGTAACATTCTGACCATCAGCGCTTTTGAAGACATGTGGGCCCATGACTCCGCCAGCCCATTAGACGCACCAAACAGTAATTTTCCTCACTGTTAAATGGGAGGTCAAATAAAGCAGTGATGCCAACTCCAAGTTGTATTACTCCATAAAAGACACCCTATATAATTTGAAATTAAGCTTTTTGTATTCAATATATAAATTATATATAGATTTTGATATTGAAAAGCTTCAGAAACATATAGCGAAATGAAATTAATATATCAGGGATTAGAAAAGGCGCATTTTTGATACATGCTTGTGTTTGTTGTTGTCATTACAGCCATTTAATAGGGTATTCGATCGGTTAACCGTTAATCGATTAAATACAAATTGATTCACTGCCTTATTCATCAACGACTAAATCGGTTGATTTCGATCGGTTAACCCTCAAACTGGTTTAATGAAAAGTCGCATATATTAACGTACGCGAGGGAAGTACCTGTCATTGGATACATCACGTGTAAAGACCGTTTCATTGATATCGAAAATATTTTACTATGTTTTATTATGATTTAAACTTGTATCACTCTATAAAAACACCCTTTACATACACACGATCTCTTAAAATGCCACAGAGGCGAGAACGTGTGCTATTTTTCTTGTCCTGGTTGACAGTTCGAACTAAAATATAACGGTAAAGCGTCCTTTAGCACCCTACATATGCAGCGCATAGTGCCAGAACTCGAAGGGGGGGAGCGGATAGTTTTAACAGCACACATGCGGACAGATTAGATGGAGAATTTTTGTTGTATAAAATAATAACTCAACAACTGAGTAATTTGAAAACGGCTGCCATCTAAACCAGTGCTGCCAACTTGCAGCTATTTCAATACAAAAATATGTAGCATCTCTAAATTTTCTTTTCAGAATTAAATACAAAGTTAATTTTTATCCATAAAATATTATATTTCATTAGCGTTTTCATAGCGGTAGAAGTAGATCTCTTCGATACATTTAATTGTTTATATTTCTATTTTGATTTCTTCAAACGCCGCACACTGAATGAAATTCTTTGTAACAACAACAATAACGAGCCACAGCATTCAGTGAGTAGTAAAACGCCGAAAACCACATTCCTGAAATATTTCATTCCTCCAGCTTAACAGCTATTTTTGAATTGCATTTTGACCTCAAATCACCGTCACTAATACTCGCACCCAGTTATGTCGTAAATTTGTAAAACATCACATGATAAGACAATTATTTTAAGCGTACCGCAAGTTAACAGTCCGTGTGTGCGTATCATCAAAACCATTCACACACAAACTGAATTTATTTTATTTAGTGTTTTATATTTTTTATTATCTGAAAATAAACTTTCATTTCCCACAACATAAAAATGGTGTTTATTACTTTTTTTGTTTGTTTGTTGTGTGTGTTTCTAAAGTAATAAAAACAAATCCACGAACATTTTCAACAAAAAGAAACTTATCGCTTGTCTGTTGGATTTTACACTATTAACAAACGTTTATGTTGGCTAACAAAGAAAATCTAAATAATTAAATTGTATTTAAATTGTTTCTTTGTGTGTGTGTGTGTGTGTGTGTTAATTTTGCAAGTAGTTTCAGATTCGCTAAATGGGTCAGGGTTCGTTAGCCAATTTTACAAATCCGTAATGAGTCGCCTTGTGTTAGCTGACATTGACGTACACACGGAGACGGTTGCCTAAGTCAGCACTTTGTCGATGAATATTGTATGAGTTGTGGGTTCTTCCTTTTATTTATTTAACTTGAATCTATTTATTTTATTTAACGTTTTAAATTTGGTTAACGCAGAACTCACAAAATGAATATAAAAAAAACATGCTGGTGCGTCTTAAAGTACTCAACGCACTTTAAAAGTTGTTCAACTTACGCAGTCAGAAGCTCGAAATGTGACAAGGCGCATAAGAAAACATGTAATTCAACGTTTCCGTTACGATCACACTTGTCAAATATTTCCCCAAAAAAGCGTAACCCCTAAACAGTTGTGAAAAATATATGGATTCAGTTGCTTATTAATTTATTAACTTTCATAATTAAAAGATCGTGTAAAAGATCTTGTCTTAGATTCCTTTATCGTTAGAAGCTGTCGAACTCAATAAAAACTTCATGACTTTAACATTTTTCATTAGCAATTTTAGTTGTTAAGCTAATTAAGGTAAATTCTATATACCTCCCCCTTAAAATTCCCCCAATACACACAATCTCATGTTGTCTAATTGATCATGAACATACTCGTACAATTTTGAAGTACTGTAATTCTATTTCCTTTTGTTCCACTGTGTGTGAAAAAGAATGCTGTGGTTTAAGTGAACAACCGCATGTTTTTTAAAAATAATTTATTTTCGTTAAAGACAAAACGGCTGCGGTGCGATATTTTAAAATTATCTGTATATTTAAATATATGAAAATTACCTATTCCGATTTCGAATGATCGCATAAAATGTGCGATCTTTGTGATATTAATTTCAAAAACATAAAATTACTATGGAAATGTTAGGCCATGCCCCAGCCTAAATCAACATTTATTGAAACAAGTTAAAACAGGGGCAGTCAGTTCTAGTTTGACAATACGAGGGGTTTTATTTATATAGGGTGTTTTTTATAGAGTGATACAACTTTGAGTTGGCATCACTGCTTTATTTGATCACCCATTTAACAGCTGATCGTTGTCTTTTGTTTAGTTTGGTTTGACATTTCATTACGGATCGACTTACACCAGAGCAACGCGTGCAAATTGTGGAAATTTTAATCAAAATAATGGTTCTGTTCGTCAAACTTATCGTGCACTTCGTCCATTTTATGGCGTACATAATCGTCCTTCAGAGCTGCTAATTCGAAGAACAATAGATCGTTTTCGGAACACATTTACTGTTACAGATTATGTGCATTCCGTGAGACGCCTAACAGTGCGCACTGAAGAATCTATAGCCGCTGTACAGGAAAGCAGTGAAGACAATCCTAATCAATCAATTCGTCGCCGTTATCAGCAACCGGGGTTGTGTCCTTCCACTTTCTGCAAGATTTTACGCAAAGATCTTGGCTTAAAAGCTTTCAAGATCCAACTTGTGCAGGAATTAAAGACAAACGACCATCGTATGCGCCGCCAATTCGGCGAATGGGCTGAAGCACAAATTGATATTGATTTTGAATTTCCATTCAAAATTTTATTTTCCGATGAAGCCCATTTTTAGTTGAATGGGTACAGAATTGTCCCATTTCGAGTGAGGAGAATCCCCAAGCTTTTGTCGAAACACCATGACATCCACAGAAAATTACTGTTTGGTGCGCTTTATGGGCTGGCGGAGTCATTGGCCCGTATGTATTCAAAAACGATGATGGTCAGAATGTTACTGTTTGTGAAAATTGGTGTTTCAGATTGCGCCTTGTACACGCCAGCCGTGGCGGCCAAATGGCCCAAATCATATTTAAACATTAATGTCATGAAATTTTCTATCCAATAAAGACCGTTTCATCCATATCAAAAATATATTACTATGTTTTGTTATGATTTAAACTTGTATCACTCTATAAAAAAACACCCTATATATCGGGAATAGCAAGTAACAAAGATTTTCAAATGACAGTGGATTAAATAATTTTTTCTGATAAGAAATATATTTTAGAATTCGTTCAAAGCATTTTTAATAATTTCCCTGTACCAACCGACGAGAGCCTTTTTAGAGCGACTGAGAAATTTTGGGGTATCCAACGGGAACAATGTTTCTCTAGTTAAGGCCCACTTTACAAGACGAATTTTAATTCACGATTTTTCTTATATATCGTGGAAAAGAACTTCTAAAATCTGCTTGCATGTGCAGGGTGATTTATAATGCATGTATTTTGTTAATTCAGGGTTGCTTTTTTACCGCGCAATCGTTTAACTTTTAATGTCTGATCACTCTTGTCTTAGCATTGATGTTCTTTGGGATGGCATCAAGATTTTCTCCTCTAAGAATTTTCATAACTGACATCGCCGAATAAAGATTTATTGTCTAGACAGATTATGTTGAGGATAAACTTCTAAGTCGGACAGGGAATCGCTACGCATTTAAGAAACAGGATTAAAAGGCACTGCGCAAAATTGGCAAACACAAATCTGAATATCGTAAACAAAAGTATTTATTTTACGTTCACAGAATATTTTTAATATTCCAATATCACTAAACGAATACATGTTGACATGTGTGTGTGTGTGTGTGTGTGTGTGTAGGTTCACATTTATACAATTATGTGTGTGTATAAATAAATTCCCAGGAACTATCCATAATGAGTTTGGGATAGACGAAACAAATGGCAAACTATCCCCAAATAGAAATGAAAAACAATATATTTTTATTACGTACATACATATTCATTAGAGATGGCCACTACTATTCACGTGATTGGCATGAATCATGCATGATCTATCGTGTTTGCGCATGACCGTGATACACATGCTTCTTTAAGCACAAGAGCTGCATTAATGACCGAGAGTGATTGTGTAAATAAACAACAAAAATGTTAACAATTTCAGAAAATAATACCACAAATCGATATGAATCTGTTTCTATATACATATATCTCACAATATTTATTCATTTTTAAAGATAAATTCCCGGATATCTGAAATCCATTTAATAATTTCCAGCAACTCTCTGGGAAGTTCAATTCGTGTTTGTGGTTCGTATTTCCTCAAAACTCACTTGAATGGGCGCAGGAGTGAGTGCGCATGTCGATGCTATTGATAAGTTACTCACAGTCCCATATCTTAATACTTACACACACACGCACACACCTTGACACATGTCTATGTATGGATTTATTTCTGTCCCATGTAATTAATAGAAGCCTAAAAACGCGGCAAATATGAACAACAGCCGTGGCAGAGGAAAATAGTTCACGTTGTACTATTTTGCTTGTTTTCTAGCTGAATAGCATGTGTTTGGGGTAAATAAACTCAGCCAAGGCCACGCTACAATTTGGACTCTCAGCGAGCAGGGAAACACTTAAAAGAATTGAGAATTAAGAGAAGCAATAGAATATTCATATAAACAAATAATTTCATCATATTGTAAAAAAGTTAGTTATCGTACAATACCAGTATTTATTATGTAAATAACTAAACGAATTGTTGCTGTTGTTGTTGCTGTTGTTGTTGTTGTTGTTGTTCTTGTTTATGTGTATTTAAAATCAAAACAAAAACTTTTGCTAAAGTTGTGAAATAAATAATACGAATAGTATTTCTCTTACAACACATTCATCAAATATTTTTAGCCATTTTTTTTTAAATTAATGATTTTATTAGCCATAATTCATATTTTTACTGGTTTTATTATGTGTTGAACATGGCTAATGGATTAAATAAAACGTTTATTTGATTTGTATTCGAGGTTAAAAATCCCATTATTTGATGTCTGCCGCATGTAAATAGGGAGCCATAAATGCCAAAAGAGCTTAAGCGACACAATATTTTATTTAAAAAATAATAATAAAATCGTTTATTAACGATTAAGGCGGGATATACATACATATTTAGAGGCAGACAGACAGATGTAGTTGTATGTACAGTGAAAACGTAGTAAACGAGAAAGTATTTCTAAACTTAACTGGCGTAAAAAATAGTTTAAGAAAAGCTTAAAGTTCGCATGATAATAAAAGCCTGTGAATCACTTAATAAATTCAAATAAAGGGCGTTATTCATCTTCAATTTCATTTGAATCGGGCTGACTCATATTTTTGCCATATTTTACAAAAAAAAAGAATCAAACAAATCATTGAGGGATTTTTAGCGGATAATGAAGATCACCAGGTAACCTCTACTCGAATTATTTTAGAACAGCTAGAAATATTAATTCAAACTTCTTCAACAAACTGCTTGCAATCGGAACTACAGCCACTCCGGTAAATGCAGGGTGGTCCAAAATAACCGAATGGATTTGGCTTCATAATAACTTTTTATTCCAGGCATAACTATGTTTTATATATAATTTTTCGACAACTGTTTGTAATTCTCAAAGCCATGATAAATATTCCAAAGCACAAGGGAAATTTGACATCAGTTTTACATATTTAACTTGCACAGCAGAGCAGAACAGCAGTTTTCGAAAGCCGCCGCACTTTCATCTTCATGCTCATAATTAGTTGTTATTATTAATATTATTATTATTATTATTATTATTATTATTATTATTATTATTATTATTATTATAGGGTGTTTTTTATGGAAAGATACAACTTTGAGTTGGCAACACTGCTTTATTTGACCACCCTGATCGTTGCTTTTGTTTAGTTTGCTTCGACATTTCATTATGGATCGACCTGCACCAGAGCAACGCGTGCAAATTGTGGAAATTTTTAATCAAAATAATGGTTCTGTTCGTCAAGCTTATCGTGCACTTCGTCCATTCAATGGCGGAGTCATTGGCTTCAAAAACACAGATTGCGCCTTGTAAGCGCCAGCCGTGGCGGTCACGTGGCCGAAATCATATTTAAACCTTAATGTCATAAAATTTTCTATCCAAAAGAGACCGTTTTGTTGATATCAAATCTATTTTACTATGTTTTATCATGATTTAAACCTGTATCACTCTATAAAAAACACCCGATATTATTATTATTATTATTATTATTATTATTATTATTATTATTATTATTATTATTATTATTATTATTCTTATATTTTGGCATACATAATATATATAATAATTGAGAATAGTTTTAATTTCAATAGGAAAAATTTTAGTGGCCATTTGCCATATATTTCGAATATTTTCGCTCACGGTTTTCAAAAGTTATTGAAAAATATTACCGAAAAATGCTCTTTTTCTAAGTTTTGAAATGATTTATAGATTCAATCAGTTCAAATTCACTGGAAATCCGAGATCAGAAACGCTCTTCAGGACGCTATCAGTTGGCTTTGATTCGATTCCGCTGATCAAAAGTTACTCACACACACACACACACACACACACACACACACACACACATGCCCATACATACATGCCATACGTGATGGGTTTACAGAATAAATCAGGGAAGCTTCCTGGGACCTCAAAACGTGGGATCTGATGAGATCTGATTTTTTCACTTAATTTTTGCGGTCTTAAGCTTCCAGTGCACAGTGGCGTGTGCTGCAGTTTGCAAACGGGTAGTCTGATTTTAATAAACATTTTCTGAAATGAAAAAAAAGTATTTATATCGAGTTATCAAATATAATTTTAATCTTGTTAAACGCATTTCCTTTTAGGCGTTTTAAAATAAAATTCAGAAATTAAAAATTGTTTCCCTCTTTTCGTCTGACAACGCAAGTTGCGTGTAAATACACGTTAATTTGTCAACAATTAGAAACTATTTGTTATCTGCTCCATTTGACCGCCATTTACAAATTGAATATGGAGGGTTTAATATCGATCGCATCGTATATTTCGGTGCGAATTGTACAGGAAAATATTGTGTGGAAAATGAGGAGGGAAACAGGGAAACAGTTTTTAAAGTCCATAAACATCTGCAGTATTCATTCCTGATCGTAAGACTGACTTGATTTAATTTTCCATTTTATAAAATTAGATATGAAAACTATTCCATTTAAAAGATAAACGTTTAGATTTTAGGGGTTTCCCAACTTCTTATCTTTAAAAGCGTATGGCACTTTTGATTAACCACAAGCAATTTAAGTTTTACAAGCGTTCTTTATCGCCTGAAAGAGGCATTTGAATTTTTATTATTATAAAAAAAAAATATTTACACGACACCCATGGTTTTTCGATGAATAAAATAAATTGTTAAAGAAAACGTGTGAATTGTTAGACGACTATAAATTGCAAATGAGAAAAAGACTAGTGACATTTAATAAACATTTTATGCAACTTTGTTGCATACGAATGAAAAATACAACCAAAATTAATCCGAGGATTTATGTGGCATAAAATTTTTTATTTTAGGATTTAGATTTTAATTATAAAAAATAAACAAATTAATAAAATAATCAAATAAATTAATAATTGTCAAACAGAAATTGATAAGAAAATATATTTATATACATATTGTTATATGACAATATTTCCACGCATCTGTGGGAAATATCAAGTTGAAAAAGAGTTCTCCCAAACTCATAGTGTTTGCACACTGAACAAAAAGACCATAAACATGTGATTTTGCCTTCACACTTCAGATTAATGAATTCAACTTTCAACACACATTTTATCCAGTAGATTTAATCGCAATTAATTAAATTTTCAAAGAAATATCCCTACAAGAACAGTGTCGGTCATATGACCGGTCATATGCCTGTCACTCCTGAAAACATTTCCATCAGCACGTAGAACAAAGTTTCTATCACTTTATTAAGGCCGATGTGAGAAAAATGATAGAAACTTTGTGTACCTGTGACCTTGCATCCCTCTCTAACTTGTGAATAATATTGCCTGTTAAATATATATTCTCTCTGCTTACTCTAATGTTGCTGTTCTATACAAATTTTTCACTAATGACTGGTATGGTTTCAGTGCTGACCGGTCACCCTTGATGGGTATGGTGTCACCGATGATGGGATTGCTAGCAATCCTAACCTAACCAAATTCGATGAAATAAAACATGTTTAATTTTAATTTCTTTATTTTATTGACATTAAATTTATTATTTCTAAACACAATTAAATACAACACAACACAAAATTATATACAAACAAAATATATATATGTACATATGTATTATGTATTTTTTACTTACGTTTCCACTTTTACTCCATCAGTATCAGTGATTTGATGTGACCTGGTAAATATCAAGTGAGAAGCAAAGATCAGGACTTTTTAATACTCACAATTATCACTGAGTTGATCGCAATATCCTTCTTATTTAGTGGGTTCTGCTCCTCGCGCAACGGTTCCTGCTTAAGACACATGTTTTTTATTACATTTGCCACCTTTAATATTTTATTATTATTAATATAACATATACTTACAGGTGTTTACGTAGTATGTATATTGCTGCCAAAATTATTTAAATTTAAAAACTATTAAATTTTCTTCCATGTATATTTCACTACAACTGAAAAATTATATAAAAATGTCAAACATAAAACTATGACACGTACATTTGTCAGCGTTGATGTAGCCCTCCATCAGTAGTGACAACTATATGTTTTGTGAAAAAAATATTTTACAAATGTGTAGGTAAATATATTGTATGTGTATTAGTTTCGGTCATTCAGTTCTTGTAGGGATGTAGATGCTTTTGTTCCTTTTCATTTCTTATCTTTTTTTTTGCAATACTTATTTCGCAAACTGTACTGCAGCTGTTTTTGTTTTTACACATACATAAATAAGAAATTTTTCTTAAAATTATGAAAATTGTGATCGAATGCTTAGAAATCACATAATTGCATATAAAAATAATGCTAATTCTGTGAATCATTCTGTGGAATAAATAAACTTGGCAGCACTAAACTTGCATAGACAAAAATAGGCAAAAACAAGGTTGCATTTCATAAAACTTACTTAAAACCAAATCAAAAATAATTTTTTAATGGATTTTAACAAAATCTTTTTGTGTGGTAAAACCAGGTTTTAACAGTTGATTTTAACGTTACAGCCGAAATTTGTTAAAACCATGTCAGCGTGAAAACACTGTCGGCAGTATTGCCTACGCCATGCTTTTCAGGAATTTTTTGGTGCTTTTTCGCATTCCAATGAATCGAAATATTGTTAAATGCTAATTTTTCGAAAACGGATATTTCAAGTGATCTTACAATTTCTCACAGTGTTTTGCAGTACTCTTTTAATAATTAAAATTTTTTAAACAATCATTTTATTACTCTGCTTTAAATATATAAAATAATAATATTATTAGATGTGATAAAATACAATTTATTATATGTATATAAGTTTGAAAACAATATCATATCTGATATCTGTTTCATTTCCAACGACGTACACTGATAATAATAATTTCAAAAGCACATAATTCATTGACCCCAGATTGAAATTCTCTTATGGACTCAGCGAAATTCCTTAAATTTTTCAATTTCCTCTAATCAAATTCGATTGTATATGAATTAATGCCGAAAATGGCAAACGAAAGAGTTTCAGAAGTCAAAGTGTAAGTTGCTTGATTTCATTTTTAGTTTCCAAAAATAGCAAATATTTTAACAATTCTTGGTGTTCGGTAAAAGTGTGCTGAGACATTGTGTGGTTGTGTGAGTATTAAAAAAAAAATTTCAGTTTATCTTTCTCTTCAATTCGGTGTCATTACACTCTGTGTAACGAGAGTGTAATAAAAAACCAGCCACGTCATGTTTAGATTTCAAAATACAAAATTAGAAAAATAAACGAAAAATAATATTTATCAGTAACGAAAAATATAAAACGGAGAAAAAGGCAAAGACTGAACAAAAGAATTTTTGCTTAGAAGCTAAACTGAAAAAAAATATTGTATATAAATAAATAATAATAAAAAGTAATAAAATATCGCAGGGTTATTGACTTCCAGTTAAAGTGCGTAGAAAAATGAAAAGAAAAAAAAATAACGAACGTAATTTGTAAAGTATCAAAATAACTCATTTCGATTGTGGCTCTTGTAGATTTTGGTCAAAACTTAGAAAGCGTTTTAGTTTCAGATCTCGTTTGTTTTTGTTCATTTTATTTTAGTATTTTGTTTCGTCTGTTTTAATGACTGACGGACGGGTTTTTGCAAGTGTATGTGTGTGTGTGTGTTCTTTTTTTCATTTAATATTTTATTTCGATGCTGTTGTTTCGTTTTTTTTCCAAATATTTTCCTTTAGCTTCCACACACTTCATCAGAAATAAATTTTAAGACACAATAAATCAGAACAAAAATATTAAAACAAACGCTGGAAACTGAATTTTAAAGTTTTTATTTCATTTTCGCTTGAAAAACGGCAAATGAAAAATATTTGTCATAAAAACAACGATAATAAAAGAGGTTGGAATGCATTATGTTTCATTTCGACTCGATTAATAATTAATCGAATATGTAAATGATGTTCTTGGGGTTTGATTCGATTAATATTTATTCGAATATATAAATGAACTCTTTGGGTTTGGTTGGAATAAATAAAAATTTTTATTATTCTTTCACATATTCAGTAGCGTTTCTTTTCGATTAATAATTATTCGGCTATTTAAATGTCCCTCTTGGGGTTTGACTCGATTAATAATTATTCGAATATATAAATGAACTCTTTGGGTTTTGTTGGAATAAATAAAAATTTTTATTATTCTGCCACATATTCACTAGCGGTTCGACTCGATTAATAATTATTCGGATATTTCAAAGATCCTCTTGGGGTTTCACTCGATTAATAATTATTCGAATATATAAATGAACTCTTTGGCTTTTGTTGGAATAAACAAAAATTTGTATTATTCTTTCACATATTCACTAGCGTTTCGACTCGATTAATAATTATTCGAATATTTAAATGACTTTTTTGGCTTTTGTCTTCCACATATTCACTAGCGTTTCTTTTCGATTAATAATTATTCGGCTATTTAAATGTCCCTCTTGGGGTTTGACCCGATTAATAATTATTCGAATATATAAATGAACTCTTTGGGTTTTGTTGGAATAAATAAAAATTTTTATTATTCTGCCACATATTCACTAGCGGTTCGACTCGATTAATAATTATTCGAATATTTAAATGAAGTTCTTGGGGTTTGATTTGAATAATAATTATTCGAATATATAAATGACCTCTTTGGGTTTTCTTGGAATAAATAAAAATTTGTATTGATCTTCCACATATTCACTAGCGTTTCGACTCGATTAATAATTATTCGGCTATTTAAATGTCCCTCTTGGGGTTTGACTCGATTAATAATTATTCGAATATATAAATGACCTCTTTGGGTTTTGTTGGAATAAATAAAAATTTTTATTATTCTGCCACATATTCACTAGCGTTTCCAGTCGATTAATAATTATTCGAATATTTAAATGATGTTATTGGAGTTTGGTTCGATTAATAATTATTCGTATATTTAAATGACTTTTTTGGCTTTTGTTCGAATAAATGAAAGTTTGAAATAGAGAAAGCAAATGCTTTCGAAAAATATTCAACGATTATTCGAGTACTCGATTCAATTTGCCATGCTTTTGTTAATTAAAGCCATGATTCTTGTAAAAATCTTAACGACTTTACAAAATCGTTCCAAAATGACGTAGCAGCTGACGCACTGCTGGTTTGGCGCCAACAAATTCCACCTCGGGCTTACAATAAATACAACTCTGATTGCATGAAAACTATTATTTTAAGAAAATTTTCCAAAATGATTTGTTCCACGACTTGTAAAAAAAATCTGACGTATACGAGTAGTTACGTTACGTTTTAGCACATACGTCATATTCAGCAGATCGCACACTTGTTTGGGATAGTGAATCACGGCCCTCAGTGGTTAATTGTTTTGTCCGCAGCTGTAAGATTTTTTTTGTTGATGATTCATTTTTTTTGTTTGTTAATAACGCTGGCCCTGATTGAATAGAGCAAAATTAATTTATTTACATGCGTCATTCAATTGCGCTTAATTGCAAAGTCCTCCTAAAGCAGTCTACGCTCTTTCGTATTCTGCCTACACGTTTGCCAAAAAGGTTCTGTGAGTGCAGTTGCACGTTGCTCTTGACAGCTGACAATAGTGTGGTACGCATGTCTAGAGGCGTAGGATGCGAAAAGTGGGTTCGAATTTACTTGCAGGTCATCTGATTGTGAGACCGAAGGAAGACAAGTTATTGTTTAGCCTCAAGGCCATGAATTTGATTGCATTTTATAGCGAATAAATTGAAATTGAATTATTAAATAAAGAAAAACTTTGGTAAAATGTAATTATTTTATATTTTTTTCTCAGTCTGTTTGCTGAATACACAAAATTGTTTTGGTTATTGTGGGGCCAACGGTGTCAAAATACTTGCATTCAATATGTTTAGTAGATATTTACCCAAATTTAATACAACAAAATCTCTCTGCAAACAACTTTTTCAAATAGAAATAAATTTTTTACTTTCCTGTGCATTTAAATCGAAAGGGGATCATTGAAAATAAAACAACAACGGGTTCAAACTTTCCGTCGAATCAATGCTGACATCTTTTGAGAGGTTTTTCGAGCGCATTTCTTTTTTTAATTTACTTTTTGCGTCCAGTTATTAGAGTGTCCGGGAACAAATTTTGTACAGGAAAACAGATGAAAATAGCAGGTCTAGAAATATTTTTCCAACTATGGGAGCTGCCCGACCCGATTGTGGAAGGTACCCGTTAGCGGAGCTTTCACTGTATATTATTTTGAAATTTTTTAATAAATATACCGATTTAATATTTTTACTCCACGATATCTTACAAACAAATCGACTGACTTTGAGCCGGTTAGCGGAAGATGAATCGGGGTTTCAAAGTCAAAATTTATGGAAAAGGTTGACCCAGAAGTGCATCCCTGTAGCTTCCCGCTAATTTGAACCGCAAATCTATCGAAAACTGATTTTTCGTTAGTCAATGCTTTTGAGTTCTTCGAGCTTAAACACTTTTATTTCAAATTGATATAGTTTTCGATCACTATAAAAAAATTGGGAACACCAACTGATCAGATATATAATTTCGGAGTTTGAAAAATAAATAATTTTTTCGAATGTTTTCGTTCTCAATATCTCACGAGCAGATTAACCAATTTTGAATTGGTTTACTGTGTTCGACGCAGTTTTTAAATGTCAAGAATCGGTGGAAACGTTTAAAAGTTATTCCAAAAAAAAAGCACTGGGAATACTTTTTGAGGTTTTGAGATATTTACAAATCTACAGATTCGAAAGGGTCAAAATTCACAGGAAATTTAAGTTCAGCCGTTCAAAAGTTATAAGAGGATCACATACTTACACATACATACAAACACACACACTCACACCTGCATACAGGCATAGCGACGGACTTCCATAAGTATTCAGGAAAGCTTCTCAGGACCTCAAAACGTGGAGATCTGACAAGAACGCGATTTTTTCAAAATAGGGTAAAATCAATAACTTTCCGACTTTTTAAAACTATAAATTTTCTTAGCGGGAAATCAAAAATTTCTTTAAAAAATTTCCATAGTTTTTTGAAAAGGTGTTTTTTATAGAGTGATACAACTTTGAGTTGGCATCACTGCTTTATTTGACAACCCATTTAAGAGCTGATAATTGACTTTTGTTTAGTTCGCTTTGACATTTCATTATGGATCGACTTGCGCCAGAACAACGATTGTAAATTGTGGAAATTTTTAATCAAAATAACGGTTCTGTTCGTCAAACTTATCGTGCACTTCGTCCATTCAAAATTTTATTTTCCGATGAAGCCCATTTTTGGTTGAATGGATGCGTAAATAAACAGAATTGTCGCATTTAGAGTGGGGAGAGTCCACAAGCTTTTGTCGAAACACCATGACATCCACAGAATATTACTGTTTGGTGCGCTTTACGGGCTGGCGGAGTCATTGGCCCGTATGTATTCAAAAACGATGATGGTCAGAATATTACTTTTTGTGAAAATTGGTGTTCCCGATTGCGCCTTGTACGCGCCAGCCGTGGCGACCAAATGGCCGAAGTCATACTAAAACATTAATGTCATAAAATTTTCTATCCAATAAAGAACGTTTCATTGATATCAAAAATATATTATTATGTTTTATTATGATTTAAACTTATATCACTCTATAAAAGCACCCTATACATACAAAAACGGACATGAGTAATCAGGGAAGTTTTTTAGGCCCCCGGAACGTTGAGAACTCATATAGGAACTCGATATTAGCGAAATGGGGTCAAACCTATAACTTCCCGATTTCTGAAAACTCTCAATTTTCTATTAATCTTTTAAGCAAATGCCGCAAAAAAGGATCGGATTATATATACGAGTTGATAATGTGTGAGTACGTTGTCGAAATTTTCAAATTTCTATATCAACAACTTTTTTATTGGATACGCAGTTTCAATGCTGTCTCAACACATAAACAGTTTTTTATTGACACAAAAATATTACGAATTAAGTAAAATAACTCTTTGCCCAAGTGTTATTTGATATAGACCGTGTTGGGGGCTCTTTCTTTTACTGCAACAAAAGATAGACAACAACATATTGAGGTCTGATGCATATCAGGCGAGTAGGCCACATAACGATTGATAACCTAAAAAGAAATATCGTATCAATTTATGTCAAATGCATAAAAAGTTAATTGCTCTACATAAATAACTAGTCCATGCGTGCACGTGTGTGTGTGTGTGTGTGTGTGTTTGTGTTGTGTGTTTAACTTAATTAATACAATTACGCTGTACCTTCTTATCACAAGGCCTATTATCAACTTTAAAAGGGGGCTGGTATTTCTATGTTGATAAACGTTATTATCGAATGCGACGCAGGTGTATGGAGCACATATTTACTTACATACATACACACTGATACACATACACACATACAAACAGTTTTAGTTACGTGCATACAATAAAATTTTGAGAAAAAAATCACTCCTAAACATACTCTTGAGCAGATATTGTTCTTGGCTTTTTGTTAACTTTTTTTAGATTATAAGATGTGTGTGTGTGTGTGTGTGTGTGTGTTAAGTTGCCTAAGTTCAATGAATTTTAAAATTTTTTTTCAATAAAAATCAAACAAAAAGTTTTTACTCTTTTGCCCTTTTTAGGCAGTTTGTTTTTATTAATTTTAAATGTGTCCGATACAAGGCTCACGTACATTTACTGACTTACATATCCAGCGTTTGCAGCTAAATGATATTAACTCAAAAAAGCATTAAAAATAATCTGTTCTATTTAAAAACTTCGAATTTGCTTGCAAGTTAATAGTAAAATGACTTGAAATTTTCTTTTTTAACAGTTTTTGAAATATTCACACAATAGGTCTGTTCCAGGTGCTTTACAAATTCGTCACAATTAAGGGAAGAATATATTTATTTAATTAAATTCACTAAAATAAAATTTGATTTCAAAAGTAACCACCACTAAAACCAAGAACAAATCGCGTAATTTTAGCAAACAAGCATTGATTCTAAAACTGTCAATTTTATTTTAAAAAAAACATAGAAAAATAGATATTTATTTCAGGTATTGTAGAACAATTGCGGACTTGAAAACGAAATTAATAAAAAAGTTTTTCGCTTTTGATATTAAAAATGGGGATCAGTGTTGTCGACTTTTAAATTTCAACAAGCTCCAAAATTAAGAAAAAATTGCGTTATAATAAAATGTTTAATTTAATAAAAATTATAAGCAAAAAGATATAGAAAAATAAATATTTAATTGAGATATTGAAGACCATGGAGTGGAGCAATTAAAGACATGCAAACGAAACCACACAAAAATACTTTTTAGTTCAACTTAAGATTCGCTTGTAAATAATATATTAATAATTAATAATAAAAATGTAAATGTATAATAATAAAAAGGTTGAGGTCCTGGTAAAGGATAAAAAAACAAGAGATCATTAGCAGCAATTTATTTATCAACAAAACAGTGAAAAGGGGAAAAGAAGCTGGCGGGAGCTGTCTTTCCTTCAAACGTGTTCAAATTTATTCACTACGGCCATGACTGCCTGTTAAACCGTGTCCACACCGACCAAGAAATGGGGGATGATTATAGACTTGTATGTTCTCCTTTCCTTGATAACGAATTGAAAGATATTTTAGCAGAGAATCGAAACGATTTTGTCGCAGTAAAATTTCATTACATTTTAATATAATATTAAAAACTTAATTTTAAATTTTGGTTTTAGTGCCACCGTCATGACCAACAGAAGCTCCAAAATCAATGCTAAAAAGCACCGACCAGCACATTCAAAATTTTACGCTTCGAACAATAGAAAAAGAACCGAGTTGACAACGCTGACTACTTAGACAGATATAAACAGGGATTTACTTTCTACTCTCAAAAGTCCGGTTTGTCGTATTCAGCACCCTGGAACACACCTATTATTTGTATAAAAAAAAAGTATGGCGATCTGTGTTGTATTGCTAACATAATTATTCAAAGTTTTTGAGTTATTACACTCTTGTAGAAAATATTGAAATAGAGATAAATTATAGTGCTGCCAGACTTTCGCTTTCCTCTGCAAATAATTACAAACTTTTCTCCGTGTTAATTGCAGAGCATAAAGTTCTCCCCGATTTACTACCACAGCCAACATAATTGTAAATTTGACAGACTACACGTGTATCGCTCCAATGTCAATAACACTAAGGCTGAGACCGACGCTGCAGTATTTAATACGAGTCATATGACACGAATATAAAATCGGCCATTAAATATGATACAGTTGAATACGGAAGTTTGTGTGTTGAAATAGAATTAAATGAATTAAATAGTACAAGTACGAGCGAGTAGGTACGGCTGGATGTCAGTCAGTAAGAAAAATGAAGACACATTTTTTTATTACCCCAGACTGGGGTGTAGAATATAAAACTGCATTTACATAGAATTTTTTATTTTTTTTGAATGCAGCAAAACGATATGTTGTATTTTTTTATGACGTCGAGTACTCTCGTATTTAAACAGACAACAACAAAAATGTTACTGATGTGTTTCTGTCTCAGCCTGTCTGTCTCAGTAAATATTTAACAAGTCCAGCGCACTGTAATGAAATAAAAAACTTCAAAAATATACGATATGAAAAGATAATAAATAAATAAAATTGCGTAGTAAAAAGACTGTTTTAATGACTTACTTGACTTTGCACTTGTAGGTTCTCATTTACTGTCTTCTTTTTTTTTGTATGCTGGCGGCATAAATAAAAAACATAAAAAATAATGCATGATTGAATGGGTGGCTGATTGACTGACTGACTGACTGACTGGCCGACTGGCTGGCTGACTAACTGACTGAGTTACATGCTGTTGGCTTTATTAAGCTCGTTGGTACATATTCGGACGTTGTATCATATTTTTACAGGCAGCCAGATTGATGTGTGCACTTTGTTCCCTGAGAAAATTTTATTGTTGTTGCAAAAATGTTACCCAATATTCTCAGTTCTGTTGTAGTCGTTTGTACGTGGGGTTGCATTATGTCAAAACATAATCTGTGCAATTGATTATTCATTGTACGAGTAGCGTTTACCACAATTCGATTGGTAGGTTACACTCGCACGCAATCGTACTCAAATGCTGGTTTGTCATGCCGTTTGTACCGTCTGCAGTATTTATTTGAAGTTTACATATTCAGATAAAAGATTTTGGAAATTTTTTTCAGGGAGTTATTGGCATTTGATAATTAATATATTATTGATAAATAAGAGTCTCTCAAGATCGGTAGCGGTAACTGTTGACACTTTTCGTGAAACATACAATTTCTGAAACAACGAATGACGCTTCTGTTCGGGAATTGTGTGTAGTGATGAAGCCCATAAATGATTAGGCAGAGTTGCCATATTTAGGGCGAAGAGAATTCTGAAAGCGGTACCGTCTCCATTACAATTTATTACTTAACCCTGGATGGTTACTGTTCCCCGAATTGACGAATCTGATTTACTCTTGATCAAACAACTCTTTTAATTTTAAGAGAGAAAATAAGTGTCTTCATATATTTTTATTTCTCTTATTATAATTTTTTTTTTATAAAAAACTTTAGTAAATATATTTTGGTTTATTTTTAATTAAATAAATTTTTCCGCTAGAACTCTTTTTTAAAAATGGTTTGTCTACTCGATAAAGGTACAAAATTAAAGAATTACCATTCAGGGTTAATGCGTTTTATATGCTGGGGACCTCATCGATGCTTATTTCTTTCGAAATGAGCGTGGGGGTGGCGTTGCGGTAAATGGCGAGCGCTATCAAGACCTGTTAAACATCAACAACATTTTGCTCCAACAAGACATCGCTTTTAGCGATCGATTAATTGCCAAATTAATTTGATATAGGCATTTTTATTGGCCCCCTTCTGAGTGATACTAGACCCCAATGGATTAATTTTTATATGAAGATGTTAGAAAAGTTAAACTTATGCCGTACCAGCAGCTCTAGAAGCATTGAAAGCCAATATGACAAGATTTATTAGAAAAAGGGTTCTTTTACGGAAGTGTACAACTTAAAGTTGGCAGCACTGTTTTGACTGACGCCCATTTTATCAGCTGTTTGGTGATTTATGTTAAGTTAAGTTTGGCATTTCAACAGGAATCGCCTGATGCCTGAACAACTCGCAGAAATGGTGCAAATTTATTTCGAAAATCCTGGTTTTTTTCGAAATACTTATCGTGCGAATAATTTTTTAAGCGCCTATAAAAATACTATTTGGTTGACAGTAGTGGCGTTTTCTTTTCTAGAAAATATGAAAAATTTTTCCATTTATTTTTTAAAAAGTGGCAGTTTGGAGGAGTTTGAAAACTTAAATAATTTTTTCAAATGCGATATTGAATTAATTTTTAATATTTTTCGCGTGCAGGAATCATTTTCTATTAAAAAGTGCAAGAAATGTTGTCTTTTTTAGAAAAGAAAACAGTAAAAAATTACCAAGTCCAAAATTCTGGTATCGGCTCTGCATTTAGTCATGATTTGTATGGTTGTGTTAATTGTTGTCAGCCTGGTTCAATGGCAGGACAATTGACACTATCGTGTACTAAAGAGCTGGATACACCTGCGAAGTAAAAAATAAAAAAATAAAAAATTCTTTATTTTCATCGGACTTCTAAACACTATCGCCCAATGCAAGGCGCGTATGTAGGAACATCTTCTGACTGCTGGGTATATAACAAAAAAATTTTGAAAATACCTCGTAGACACATGGCTAAAATCATATTTAAATAATAATTATCGGGCAGACCATTTCATTTCAATATTCCAGTCTTGAATGATCATTTTATTTCTCGCTGTTTTCGTTCACTCTTCGATATCTTGCACGTGATTTCAGTGTAACATTGAATTGAATTGTAAGAAAAAGGGAACACGAAATTATTGTATAACAAAAATTTATTTATCATGAGTAGGTGAAGGGTACCTAATATTCTGCGTAGCCGACTGTATTCCCTCTACATATTATTTACAACTTTAGTAGCCAGTAAGATTTAGGTGTAATGAGCCGAGGTGTTAAGCTATTCATGGCAAAAAAATAATAATATAAAAAAGAAAAAAAAAAAACTTTGCAAAGTTGTGGGAATTTTGCAGAATAAATTGATGCCAGTCGAAATGCAGCCAACCAATTTTCGCTTCCATATTGAACTCTATATTTTGTTCAATAACTTCATTTATGTCTAGACAAGCTTTTAATGAAAGAGATAAACAAATACAAACAAAAGAAGATTAAAAAGAATATTAAATAATTGCAAACACCTCGACAAGGTGAATTGAATCTCTTGCTGCTGCAGAATATCCATGCAAAACTGATCCGCTTGATAAGAAATCATAAGACTTTGAGGCCTGACTTCCTGTAAATAATAAAAGAGCACAAAAATTTTAGAGTTTCAAGTCAATTTGATATGACAAACCTGCTATCGGAATCACAGAGTTTGATAAACATGTTTTTGTATAAATAAAAGTTGTTCGAAACAATTGATAATTAATTGGGTTGCTCATGTCGCTCACGGCAGATTATCTGTCTATTGATTTGACTTATTCAATATCGAAGAGTTTTGATCTATAAGTTTTGAAATATGAAATACGTGTTACGAAATATTAATTTCATAGTTTCTTAATCACTCAAGTGCACTAAAAAAAAACCTAAAACCCCTGAACTGATCAATTGGAATTTCTTAAATAAGATTTTGGGAAAAAGAACTAGCACGTAATTGAAATTAAAGAGTAAAAAAAACCTATTTATTTATGTTGTTAATGAGACTGGTTATTACGTACACGTATTAGGTATTATTTATTACGTACACATATTACGTAATACGTATATGTATGAAGTATCAAAGATAGTTTTGAGAAAATGCCTGCCTTATTTTCTTAGTGTTGGAGTGAAATTATTTAATATATTGAAAAAAAAAGAAGTTTTGAATAGTCATTTTCTATTTCTATTAAATATTATTTTCTATTAATTATTAAAAAAAAAGCTCAGATTTACTTTCACTACTCTTGCTATCGTCCCCACTGTGCGGCCATTACGGATTTAGCAAACAAAAACTATTTTCTTTTGTTCATATTCAATTCAGAGTATGCGTCATAAGTGGCCTAGATTTGATACAAAAACAACTGCAACAACTGAACGACATTAAAATATTACCAAAAACAATTCACCGCAATAGAACAGAAACAGCCAGATCACTTGTCATATCCGATCATTTAGATTAAATGATTACAACTATTTGTATGCCCAGCTGTTCTTGAAGTGGCAATTATTTATAGATACTCATTAGCTTAAGATGTCAAATGCACGAAAGTGCGCTTAGCTCTCGCCAAATATAAATAATAACAAACACACTCACACACGAACACATACTAATCAAATGAGAATCTGATACATTTGAAACTTGCAGTGTGTCAGACACATGAGCTGGCTGTTTTATTTTTGGCGAAAATATGACACAACCATCGTAAATAATATGAATCGAACAGCGATAATTGGTGGTTGGTTCGATTCCCTAGTGAGACTGGCAACAGCATACGCTGCTGCCTGCCGCTGGAGCAAGTGATACATACGTGTTGTTGCTGCCGATCTGAATCACGACTGGGTACAACAAATAAAGTTACAGATTTTTATAGAAACAACACATGCTGATGTACCGAAATCTAGACGTCTTTATGATATTTCTCGAAGTGACTCATTGATTACTGGGCGCTGTGCATGGAATGGCAACAAACTCCCACGAACTGTGTGTCTGTCTGTATGTAAAACAACAACAACAACAAAAATATTTAATAATTTACAAAATTTAAAGCAATTGGATTTTTTGTAAAATTACGCACTTTTAACAATTGTTGTAATGCGAATGTTTTGTTGTTATATCTCATGCAGATGTGGAGAAAATAATCATTACACAGGACAACAAGGTTTTTCAAATTGATTTATATCAAGATGATTCAAATGAATTTCAGTTCGATTGTACAGTCTATATGGAATCTATTTTAAAGTTTAATTAATTGCAAGAAGCAATAACAAAATTAATATCAGCAATATTTTTAATCCTTCTCACTCATTAACCCTGGATGGTTACCCTTCATTTTTGTGGCTTAAGGTTACTCTTCGTTGAATGGAGGAATCATTTAAAAAAATAATTTTAACAAAACTATTTCTAAAGTTCAAAATAAGCAAAAATATTTTAATTAAGTACAAGAAATTAATAATAATTAATCAATAAAAGAAAAATATCGGGTGTTTTTTATAGAGTGATACAACTTTGAGTTGGCATCACTGCTTTAGTTAGCCAACCATTTAACAGCTGATAGTTGCTTTCTGTTTAGTTTGTTTTGACATTTTATTATCAATCGACTTACACCAGAGCAACGCGTGCAAATCGTGGACATTTTTAATCAAAATAATGCTTCTGGTCGTCAAACTTATCGTGCAATTCATACATTCAAAATTTTATTTTCCGATGAAGCCCATTTTTGGTTGAATGGGTGCGTAAATAAGCAGAATTGTCACATTTGGAGTGAGGAGAATCTACAGGCTTTTGTCGAAACACCATTCCATCCACAGAAAATTACTGTTTGGTGCGCTTTATGGGCTGGCGGAGTCATTGGCCCGATATGTCTTCAAAAACGATGAAGGTCAGAATGTTACTGTTGGTGAAAATTGGTGTTCCAGATTGCGCCTTGTACGCGCCAGCCGTGCCTACCACATGGCCGAAATCATATTTAAATATTAATGTCATAAAATTTTCTATTTATTAAAGACCGCTTCATTGATATCAAAAATATATTACTGTATTTTATTATGATTTAAACTTGTATCACTCTATAAAAAACACCCGATATAACTTATTTTCTCTCTTAAAATTCGCTACAAAATTGAGCAAACATGAACGAGTTGTATGATAAAGAGTAAATGAGCTTCGTTGATTCGACGAACAGTAACCATCCAGGGTTAACAATAAGTGAAAAGTAAAAATTTTACCTACTAAAACATGAAAAAAAATTGTGGTATCAAAAAACCTCGCTGTTGTTTAACTGTTGATTTTTGTTTGAAACCTTTCAAAACCACGTAGCGAAGTCATTAACATTTGAAGAGCTCTGACGTTGTTTTTTGTACCACAAAAAGTCACGATTCTCAGAAAATATTGCCTGAGAGCCAGGAATTTTATGACACAAAAATCTATATGCAATTAATTGGCCATCAGCCCCACTGTGCAGAGCTCTATACGTTAACAATAACAATAAAAATGTTTGCTAAATTTATATTATTTTGCCAAACCATTTCTGAGAACATTCGGGACAATATTAATTAAACAAATAAGAAACAAACAAAATAGAATATAAAAAGAAAAATTATTTTCTTTTCAAAATATTTGTTTGTGACATTAAAAAAAAAATATGATCATTGAAAGTACAGGGTCTTTCAACAGGGACTTGCCAACTTTGGCAGTTGATTGAAGTTACTGCAGCTGCCAATTAAGTTATCATTTATTCAGTGTGTTTTGCTAAATCACCAGGGCCGGGTGTAGCTTTCAACACCACGTGCAAATTATTGTTTTAACAAAAAATCTTTTTTTTTAGCGATGAGGCCTATTTCTGGATGATCAAATAAAATCTTCGAATTAGGCACGATTCTAATTCACAGGAAATAAAAGAGAAGGTCACGTTCCCTATTTCTCAGAGAACAACTTTGACTAGAATATCACTGTCAAGGGCGATCGCTATAGTTCGATCATGGACAGCGGAGAAGTTCTCCGCAGATCTTCTGTTTCGTCGACATACAGGCGTTAGGCGATCGTTTGCTGAACCAGTGAATTTAAATTTTTATTTATTAATGTTGTGCGATCGCTATAGTTCGATGACCATAAACTTCGTTAGCCTTGAATGGCATGATCTGTAGATCAACGACATGTGTTTCAAATAGGACGCTGCTACGGGGTACACGACTCATGTTACATCGGATTTTCTGCACCAAAAATTGAGGGCACTAACATCTCAAGTTGAGGAGATGTGAACTGGCCGCCGAAATTGTGCGATTTGAGACCGCTACACTTTTGCTCATGGAGTTTTCTTGCCTCTCAGGTCACGTTCCTTATTTCTCGGAGAACGACTAGCGATCCTCAAAGCCAACATAATTCCTGCCATCAATCAAATCCAGCCTGATTTATGCTGCCGAGTCATAGCAAATCGGGCATTTCACATAAGCTCCACCCACAGAAGCCGTGGCGGACATTTGAACGATGTTATATCCCACACAAAATCGCTTCAATAAGTCTTTCATACGCATAAAAAATTTCGATAGAATCTCACGCACATTTTATTTTATATGTTTTTAAAAATCGGACGCTCTTAAGTAAAAACCCTTTAGGATCTTGTTTATTCAAAAATTGCATATTGACGAGATTTTCACATTTTCCGCAACCGTCAATAACTCTCGCAAGACAATTAACCCAAATAATTTCTTGAAATTGTTTTCATTGATGTTCATGTTTAATCATCTGTCAAGTTGATTTGGTGCGTTTTTACTGATCATTTTTTTTTTCCACTTAAAATATGAATTCATTTTGTATGTCGTGGCGTTCAGTGAATTTCATTGATGTTGCGCACTCATTTTGATGTCTGCTAATTTAATGACTTTTTGCATAATTTTGTGGGAGCTTTAAAAAAAATGTTAGCAGGTCACATGCTGAGTTGCCGATCAGTTTCAAGGTGTGTTCTTTTCTCGAATATGTTGTTTTCATAACATGATCAGTTTTATTTTTGCTATTGTGCACAATTTGGCATTGACTTTCGAGCGCTCAGGAAATTAAATTTTTTGTATTCCTGATGAATAACAGAAAAATAAAACGCCCACCCGTTGGAAATTGAATTTTTATTATTTGAATAGAAAATAATAAAAAAAGGGAGTGTTGCATTTCTTATTTTTTTTTTTTTGGTGTAGCATGTTGTATTTCTAACTGGCAACTCCGGCCAGTGATAAGTCTTAAAGTTTCCATGTTTTAATAACTTTTAAACCGTTTTCTTTTCTGGCGAAAATTTTAAATTTTTTAAATTTTTTTCTCAAAAGTTGCAGTTTGTAGAAGCCTTTAAACAGAAATTACTTTTTGTAACGGATATTGAATTGATTGCTAAAAAATTTCTTTGATTCAAATGACATGAAGTTGGCATTTTCTACTAAAAAGTGTAAAATATGTTGCACTTTTTCTAGAAAAGAAAACGGCTTTAATTTGGGAAAACTTTATTGTTGCGCGCTAATAATTCATTTTAAATCCTTTAATGCCTTCTCTGGAAATACACTTGAAAGCGAAGCGAAGCGATTGATCTTGAGTGATCTTCATCTCCATGCAATTAAAAAAGTTTGATTGAAAAAAGAAATATTAAATTGAAACGAACATTTTCTTCTTTCAAGCAAAAATTTAAGTTTTTGGTTAATTTATTTTTTCGAATTCCCCTTCCTCTTACCCAAACACGAGTCGTGGCATATTAAAGCCTTAAGTCTTCTGTCAGCACAACTTCTTAGTGAAATGCTGCTTCAATTTTATATGGCTGTAGTCGCAACCACCTTTTGGAATCTCTGTGCGATGCGGCATGTTTTATCAAATAGAATATAGAATCGAAAAGGGAAAAGATGGGAAAACATTTTTTCAATACCCTTAAGAATTACTAACGATATGTTGGCAGTGAGTTTAATCCAATTCAAGAACGGCAACAACATCCACCCCTCCCTCTTGGCGTGCTTCTTGAGCAGAGTATTTTCGTTAGACATAAAAGATTTACAAAAAATTTTTTTATTTATGTACGAAGCCATTTTCGTGGTTGCCATTAAATATTTATCGAACCATTTTCGCTTTCATTTTTTCACAGTTATTTTCGAATTCAAAACACGTTTAGATATTTTGGACAGCCGCTTTTAATTTTCATCTGCTGTACAACTTCAATGTGTTTGTTGTATTGAAGGAAAGAAGTTGGAAAGATTAAAGGAAATCCAGGAGAATTGTTGCTCTTGTCTTGTTAGAAAAAAAAGAAAAAAAAAAAAAACAAACAAAAAAATGAAAAGGAAAAATGTATTAATTAATTGATGGTGAGACTAATTTTCATGAACGTGCACAAACACACGCAAAAATTAATTTAACTTTTTCTTTGGAGTGTATGAAAATCTACCTTTCAGTTAAATATTCTGCCAGTTAATGAAATCGGTCGAGTTAATTTGGCTTAAATCAGCACACAAAGTATCTCAAATAAACATTAATTGAGAAAAGAATACTTAAAAGTCTAAATTTAAAAATGCAATAAATCAGGAACGTTTAGACATTTTGCCAAATTTATTTTTTTATTGTCTTATTTTTTTGTGAAAACAAATTTCGGATAAATCCCAACGTTGCTCAGGTATAAACGGATTCATTTTTTTCATAATTGTTGCCAGATGCGAAATATCCAGTGCTTGAAATTTAAACCGATAAATTGTCCACCCGCTTCAGGTGTATATTGGACCCGGGCGTCACATCAGATCATTTTGGACTGTTTTTGTAACACTGGCCCATCTGGCTCTGAATATATCACACGACTGATAAGGGGTCTTTCCGCTTTCTTTCCTTCGCTGACTTTGAAAGCAAGAAAATTTTGCGTGACATGTCATTGAAATTTCCTATTCGTCTTAAAGATCTGTTGATGCCATTCCGGGTGGGATATAAAATCGTTCAAATGTCCGCCACGGCTTCTCTGTGTGCAGCTCATCTGAAATGCCCACTTTTCCATGACTCTGGTGCATAAATCACACTGAATATCACCGGTGTCAGGGGTTATGATGACTTTGGGAACCGCTGTGGGTTGTGTCTCGATTTGCGTACGGCTGCGACTTTAGAAAATAGAACAAGAAGAAATCGAATCGGGTCAAATCGCTTTATTTGAGGCAGAGAATTCTCAACACTTCCAGGTGAGATGGTCATGCCCTCAAGTCGCTGCTGTAGAATATTAAATAGGACAAAAGTTGTGGGCCATGTAGCGGTATTCTGTTGCAACCGCATGTAGTTGGTATTCCGATTATCCTACTCATCGATCTACAGCAACCGCCAGCGACAGTGATGGTTTGACCAACATCTTCGGGTTTTCCTGAACACTCTCATGGACAGCGCAGATGTTTTCCGCAGCTCTTGTGTTTCATGATCATCGATCTACAGCAACCGCCCGCAACAGTGATGGTTTGGCCAACATCTTCGGGTTTTCCTGAACACTCTCATGGACAGCGCAGATGTTTTCCGCAGCTCTTGTGTTTCATGATCATCGATCTACAGCAACCGCCCGCAACAGTGATGGTTTGGCCAACATCTTCGGGTTTTCCTGAACACTCTCATGGACAGCGGAGATGTTTTCCGCAGATCTTGTGTTTCATGGTCATCGATCTACAGCAACCGCCAGCGACAGTGATGGTTTGACCAACATCTTCGGGTTTTCCTGAACACTCTCATGGACAGCGCAGATGTTTTCCGCAGCTCTTGTGTTTCATGATCATCGATCTACAGCAACCGCCCGCAACAGTGATGGTTTGGCCAACATCTTCGGGTTTTCCTGAACACTCTCATGGACAGCGCAGATGTTTTCCGCAGCTCTTGTATTTCATGATCATCGATCTACAGCAACCGCCCGCAACAGTGATGGTTTGGCCAACATCTTCGGGTTTTCCTGAACACTCTCATGGACAGCGCAGATGTTTTCCGCAGCTCTTGTGTTTCATGGTCATCGATCTACAGCAACCGCCAGCAACAGTGATGGTTTGGCCAACATCTTCGGGTTTTCCTGAACACTCTCATGGACAGCGCAGATGTTTTCCGCAGCTCTTGTGTTTCATGGTCATCGATCTACAGCAACCGCCCGCAACAGTGATGGTTTGGCCAACATCTTCGGGTTTTCCTGAACACTCTCATGGACAGCGCAGATGTTTTCCGCAGCTCTTGTGTTTCATGGTCATCGATCTACAGCAACCGCCAGCAACAGTGATGGTTTGGCCAACATCTTCGGGTTTTCCTGAACACTCTCATGGACAGCGCAGATGTTTTCCGCAGCTCTTGTGTTTCATGGTCATCGATCTACAGCAACCGCCCGCAACAGTGATGGTTTGGCCAACATCTTCGGGTTTTCCTGAACACTCTCATGGACAGCGCAGATGTTTTCCGCAGCTCTTGTGTTTCATGGTCATCGATCTACAGCAACCGCCAGCAACAGTGATGGTTTGGCCAACATCTTCGGGTTTTCCTGAACACTCTCATGGACAGCGCAGATGTTTTCCGCAGCTCTTGTGTTTCATGATCATCGATCTACAGCAACCGCCCGCAACAGTGATGGTTTGGCCAACATCTTCGGGTTTTCCTGAACACTCTCATGGACAGCGCAGATGTTTTCCGCAGCTCTTGTGTTTCATGATCATCGATCTACAGCAACCGCCCGCAACAGTGATGGTTTGGCCAACATCTTCGGGTTTTCCTGAACACTCTCATGGACAGCGCAGATGTTTTCCGCAGCTCTTGTATTTCATGATCATCGATCTACAGCAACCGCCAGCGACAGTGAACGTTTAACCAACATTCTTGGGTTTTCTTGAACACTCTCATGGACAGCGGAGAAGTTTTCCGCAGATCTTGTGTTTCGTCGACATACAGGCGTTAGGCGATCGTTTGCTGAACCAGTGAATTTAAATTTTTATTTATTGATGTTGTGCGATGCTGGTTTCAGCTATTCCAAGCAAAAAATATTTAACATAAACAGGGTTTTTTTGAAATAAATTCTCTATGAAGTGAACAAAAAATGTTGGAAATAGATCCAAACTGTTAAATAAAAATATTTCTGGGTTTTTCTTTCAATAAATTTTCTTTGAAGTGAAGAAAAGAGTTTGGAAATGTATCCGAACTGCTAAATAAAAATATTTAAGTTCAAAGTCGGTTGTATAAAAAAAAACTAAATCCTTTTCATAATCGTAGTGCTCTGAGACATGTTGTTGGCTGATTTTACACTTCAAATATTAAAATAATTAAATAAATCTGAATATATTTATTTCTGCTTTAAAACGTTCGTTGGGAAACTCTCCCCGAGGCCCTTTTGGAGCAGCATCTTTTTAGCACAAACTTTTGCCGCATTCACGATATTCATCCCAGTCAAATCTTTTACTTCATTTCCCATTCATTATTGATTTTATTATTTTTCTATGTAATTTTAATATTTTATGTGCAATTATTTAGTAAATTTTATTTATTTTCATATTGAACTTCTGTTAATGAACCCGGCCATGTTAAAGTGGCTTCTAATAATAAACAGACAACTGCAGTACTTATTTTTGTCTATATGATTCACGTCATTGAGCAAGAAAATAATTATGATCGGTTTGCTTTTCTGGGAACTTTTTATTTTATTTTTATTTTACCGCAAAAGTTATGCAGTTTTTATTTTGTTCAGCACAAGTAATTTACAAATAATTTTTGCAGCGAAAAAACCCAAACATGACTAAGTTTTGTTAGTACTCCTAAAGAAGGTGCAGCGGAATAGTCGACTTGTTGGTAATTGAATTCTGTAAAAAACGACATTCCAAAGAAGTCAATAAGATCCGGAACTTATGAGACGGCAGTAGTACGAATCAGGATCGTTTCTAAGCCTTTTTGGGTTGTCACTGCAAAAAGTTTTCTTTTGTTTTTTTGAGATCTTTTCAGTGAATCCGAAGTCATGTTTCTGGTGTTAATTGAATCTGGTTAAATTAAAGTTGTTAAATACATGCAACTAAAGTATGCTTTAGTTGATATAATCACGATCTAGATATTCATGAATATCATAATATAATTTAAATGTTTGTTCTACTCATCCTTCTTCTCTACAGCCCGTGGAAAAAACTAAAAAGTCATGTTGTTTGCTCAAGCTTTTAAGTCATCGTGTGAAGTGGTTGTTATTAAATATTTAAAGAAAATTTAAAATCAAACTGCGAAATGCACTTTTGAAATAAAATCATTTTGCATGCTTTAAAACCAGGGAAGTAACCGGTGGTCATTTCGATACCGACATATCAGCGATACTTCGATTTTGCGTCTTATTTTAATATTTTTTTTGCTTAAATAACTCAGTTTTCAATAGCATTATTTTTGTATAGCAACTAAGAGAAATAAAACGTCAGTAATCGTGCCATAAAAACTTGCAACTGAAGAATGGATAATAATCGAGGAAATGTTGGAGGCTACAAAATCAAAATCTGTATTGTGCGACACTATTCCGCTGAATAACAATCTTCGTTTATTATTTTGTAACATAAAATTTTAACATTTTAAATCTGAATAGGAAATAAAATAAAATATTGATTGTTTTCAAAGATCGGGAAGTTATTGGTTTTACTGCGTTTTGAAAAAAGCCCAGTTCTCATCAGATGTCGAGGCTGTGAGGTCAGGGGAAGCTGCCCTCACTAATTCTGAGAACCCGCAACTGTGTCTTTATGTATGTATATATATGTGTGTGTGTGTGCATGTATATGTAAGTATGTGACCTGCTTATAAGTTTGGATCAGCTGGACTATTTTTTAAACAAACTGATGACATTCTGCTGAACTTTAGCTTTCCTGTGAATTTGAACCGATTGGAACCAACAGGCTTCAAGGAATTTTAAACAAATTTAGAAAAAAAACATTTTTAAAATGGTTTCTCAAAAGTATTATTTAACGGCCAGAATCTAAACAGCTCCCAAGATTAAGAGACCACGTCGGCCACAGCAAATCGGGCCAAAATCGCTTAATCCGTTCGTAAGATATCGTAAACGAAAGAAACGCGAAAAAGGTGATTATATTGAAAAATTTCGAAGTTATATATCTGATCGGTTACTAGTCTCGATTTTGTTATGGTAACCGAAAAGTACATCAGTCATGGGAATCGGTTGATTTGAAATTTAAAATAATAGTGTTTTACCTCGAAGAGCACAAGAAACAGGTTGCGATAGCTTTGCGATTTAAGTTAGCAAGAAGTTACAGGGGTGGCCTTTAGGGTCCACCGTTTTTCTTATTTTATATATAATTTTTTATTGGAAAGTTGTTTAAAAAAATAATTTCTCAGTTAATAAATTTACCACGACTTCGATTATTATTTTGAAGTCTTGCTGATGTCGGTTTTATACGAGTAAATATTAAAAATCTCTTAAACATTAAATTTGTGGCATAAAAAATCACTCTATTTGAGATTCGCTCCATTTGAGATTTCGCTTTATCTAAAACCGATACCGGTATCGGTGTCGCCGATGTATCTCTTTGGATATCGGCGCATAAAATTGAGCAAAACTGTGTTGCTGGAAGAATACATGCGATTTCTACAAAAAAGAAGCAAAATAATTATAAAAATAATATTGATGATAGAACCAGAATTGGATTTCTGAATCAGCCCTGAAACTGTTTGTACTCCGGATCATATATTTTTACAATTTCCCCTGTCCACTTTGGAATCTGAGAATGTTGCATTAAAAATATTTTACTTGCAACCGATTGCAACCTTTCCGAACACCCCACAAATTATCTGGCACAAATATGAACAACCGCACATCAACTTTTATAATTGAAGTTTGCTGTCGTCTCATACGCTACAGACACACACACACACACACACAAAAAACTGCATACACAAATTTTTACATGCAGTTAAATTTGCGTGGAAATACAGAAAAAAACGGTTTTCAAAATTCCAAACGAAATGGATTTTACCAAGAAAACCCACATTCAGTGGTATTTTTGTTGTTGTTTTTTTTTTTTTAAAGCGGCTACAAAATGCATGAATACCACCGAAATAACAACAATTTCTTACTTAATAAATTTCGCACGAAATTTAAAATTATTTAGAATTATTTATTTTTATTTTACAATCTGAGCTAAAACAAAAACAGAAACAAAACAAAGAAGAAAAGAAGTCACACACAAACAAGTCGGTTGGAAAATAAAAATTGGCGGAATGTTTGCAACAACAAAAAACATGTAAATAATTGTTGGAATTAAGCGCAAAAAAAAAAGAAATCAATTTATAAATGTAAATATGCTTTTTGTTAAGTAAATGCGTAAATTACTCAAGCGCCCCCAATGAGTCAGATCGAGTTGCTGTTAAAGTTGGAAAATAAAACACCAACACTAACAAAAGAAGCACAGCGGCAGCAGCAGCAGCACCAGCGGCAGCAGTACCAAATTGTGTGTTGACAAATCCAGCAACCGGGGCGAATGAATCGCCTGATATAAATACCACAAGGTGTCCACTGTTAATCGGACAGGCAAATGGTATGACACACTGAAATGAACAGACACTCATACGGCCAGCTGGACAACTACTTAAATTGTCAACTGGTGAGTGGACCAAAGCGTCATAGTTTACGATATCAGGCACAGGTTTGTGTGTCCGTTAGCAATTGAGAAACTTTTAATAATTTAATTGTTGGGAAAATGTATTAAACAGAATTTAGCTGACATTCTGCTAAGCCAATTTTCACCGGTATGTTTGGGATATTTATGAAAATTAATCCAGCAAAAAGTTGGCAAAGGATTAGCACAAGACATGCATACCGGGAGAAATTCGCAGCGTCTTATTCAACGTTATCCGGCGATGCGGAAAATTACTAAAAAAAATATAAAACAACCACAAAGTCGGTAAAAGCTTCTTAAAGCCAAACAAAAGGGCAAAATATGCAGATTAATTTATTTATTTTAGCATCAACTTAATTAAACGAGAATGGTATTAAGGGTATTCACTCTTTGGAGTACAACAGATCAGACGATGAATTGGAAACCGAACAATTTTTGATAACATTTTTATCAAATTTAGAGTAGGATTGGCCCTGAAAAGATGTGGGCAAAAACATCATATCAGCTTCTACTACATCTTTGAAAATGGCAACACTGGTGACGTAATGGAAACTCCATTTCAGATTTCCTTTTTATATAATAAATAGCACAACTCAAGCCCGTGCTTGGGTTGTATATCACTTCCTACTATGAAATGCGTGCGTTCAAAATTATATTGAAAATTTTTTACCAGAGTTGAAATTGTTTCACACTACAATCTGTGATTATAATTATCGGCCCTATTTCGTTAACTGAATCCGATTAAAGTTCCGGTTCTTAAAATGCTGATAAGAAATTTTTAATCAGATAAAATATTTTAAGCTGGAAAATTTTTAATATTACAAAAAATTTTTAAATTTTTTTCCAGGAGTTCTTCAATTTTACCGGTTTTTTATTTCCCCAAAATTTTACAAAAAAGTCAAAATGATTGTTGAGTTGTTTTCGTTAGTTTCTATTCTATTCTGAAGCAAATGCGCATCACCAGGGAGCATCTGCACGAAATTTCTCAGTTCTCAGCTAAAAATATCATTTTTATATTTTGCTAAATTGAATGAGAAGTGGAAAAAAAAGATGAAAGTCATAACAAGAACTCATCGATCACTTTTCTTTCATTTTTCTTGGCAACAAAAATTATATCACGCCTTACAGAAATTCAGGATGCTGGAAACAGGAAATATTTCCGGGAGTGACATTTTTCTAAAGCAGACAGACCTCGCTGGTAGGACATTGAGAATAAAAATCGTGTGATTTCGAAGCAGGTTGCTGAGGTGAAAGTTGACTATCTTTTGCTAACAAAACTGCCAACCGGTGGAGAGTAGTTTTTGCTCGGGTACTTTAAGATATTTTCTGTTCTTTTCTTGGACGTGCATCCAAGTGCAAAACGCATTAACGCCCAACGAAAAAAATAACTTTGCGAGCTTATCCGAATCGGGGGGAAAACTACGGTATTTGATATTGATTGAATGCGATATTCGAATCGTATTGAAATTTCTTTGGATATCGAAGGCGGTGATTTTGCCTCTGAACTCACTCACCGTCATTCTTTTTGAAATTCTTTCCTAAAAAAGGAAGACTGTGCCAAGTACGAGTTCAGTGTCTTAACTTTTCCATAAATTGCTCTTCGAAAATTCTAAAGGTACGGTCACATTTAGGCAAATATTTGCTCAAAGAAACGTAACCACTAAAAACTATTTAACAATTTTTTATTTCAGGAAATTGTTTATTGAGTTGCATCGTTGCCAATGATATTGGAAATAAATAAATAAATATCTGAGACACTGCCTATTTATGCTTTTTTCGGCAAATATAGGGTGTTTTTTATAGAGTGATACAACTTTGAGTTGACATCACTGCTTTATTTGACCACCCATTTAACAGCTGATAGTTTCCTTTTGTTAAGTTTAATTTTATTATGAATCGACTTACACCAGAGCCAGGCGTGCAAATTCTGGAAATTTTTAATCAAAATAATGGTTCTGTTCGTCAAACTTATCGTGCACTTCGTCCATTCAAAATTTTATTTTCCGATGAAGCCCATTTTTGGTTGAATGGGTACGTAAAGAAACGGAATTGTCGCATTTGGAGTGAGCAGAATCGAAACGCCATGACATCCACAGAAAATCACCTGGCAGAGTCGTCATTGGCCCATATGTCTTCAAAAACGATGATGGTCAGAATGTTACTGTTTGTGAAAATTGGTGTTCCAGATTACACAGGGCCGACATCATATTTAAACATTAATGTCATAAAATTTTCTATCTAATAAAGACCGTTTCATTGATATCAAAAATATATTACTATGTTTTATTATGATTTAAACTTGTATCACTCTATAAAAAACACCCTATATTTGATAAGTGTGACCGTTCCTTAAGAAACTTATTTTCTTGTTGTCCCCATTTCTCAAAGAGAACTCCCGATATACCCTTGACCATTTTTCTAGTTCACCTGACTTGTCTGTGGGACAATATAATAACATGTTCAGACCTGCACTTTAACTGCCTGGTCAATTTGTTAAACAGTAATACCGTGTTCAGACATACCCCTTAATTGCGCAATTAGGGAATTTTTTTACAATTAAGGTCTTAATTGACCACAATTTATCATATAATAACTCAATTACTAAATTGAGCAATTATTGGTTAATTGTATCACTAATTGCATGAAACTCGAATTGCAACCCTGGTGATAAGTATGTTTATTACGAACTGTGTTCAGTGAGCAGAAAAATTTCCTATAATCTCGAGCCCAATTTCAAAAAATATTCATGCATTTAAGCAACAAAACCAACTGAATTTTCAAACAGACTAGACTGAACTCTATAAAAACTGAATAAATAAACTTTGTAAAATTGTCAAGTTTTCCTTTTTTTCTTTTTAAGCACTGATAATTTTTAATTAAAAATCTATTGCAATGGCTCTAACAGCTCCTTATTTCTATTATGTGCAAGTAAAATTTCTTTTAAACCAAAATTTGCATCCATTTTTTAAATTTACCAACACGAATATCCACAAGACAAAAAAAAGTGTTTTTTTTTCCAGCTGTTAAATGCTAATTGAGTCAGCTAAATTGAGTATGTGTGAACACTAGACTTAATTGCTCAATTCAAATTAAATTAACTCAATTAAAAATGCATGTCTGAACACAGTATAAATCAATTAATGAATCGAGAAAATTGAACTTCTTTTCTAAGCCAACCCAATTCTCTATGCTGCCCTTATGAATTATTTATAAAGAGTGAGAATAACAAATTCTGTTCATTAATTAAATGAAATTTTATGATGATGAAGAAGGCAAAAAGGAAATGGGAAAACTGACATGATGTTAATTAAATCTGGATTTAAATTTAATTTAATTTTAAAGCCATCGGTTAAAACCTGGTTGTACGATGGCAAATTATTTTGTTTAAGCCGACTTAAAAAAAGGAACTGAAAAAGTTTTATCAAATGCAACCTTATATTTGGCTGGTTTAAGATGAGTACTGCCAAGTTTAGGCATTATGAACATCTGAAATAATGCACAGAAAAGTTCACAGAATTTCTGTGACTTTTATATCAAATAATATGATTTCCTAGCACTTATTCACTTTTTATAAGTATTTTCATAATTTCAAAATAATAATTTCCAAATTTGTAAAGAGTTTTTATTTTAGAGTGGAGTGAATACTTTCTTTTTTTTATGTATATAAAAAAATAACTGCAGTACAGTTTGTAAATTAAGTGTTATAAAATTGAAAGAACCGAACAACAATAAATGCATCGATTTCTTTAACAAATTTAATTTAAAGTAATTAAATTAATTTTTATTTTTAAATATTTTTGAGCAAAAGATCCACGTTACTTTTTTATAAAAAACTTCTAACAACATTTTTATTTTATGTTTAAAGTGGATTTTTTGCTTATAAAAATATTAGAAAATAAAAATACAACAACAAGATCGAAGAAATTAGACTAAGAGTATTTGAATTTATTGCACAACGTGTGCGTTAAGACCCGAATTTATGAAATCTGCAGTGAGAACGCCAAGTCGCTTGTTTATGGTTTCAACGTTAAAACCAGGATTTGACTTTCAGCCTCAAAACACTATTCGACAATTTAGTGATTTTTTTTGCAAACAATCAATAGCGTTACAAGAATGAAAAACAAAGATCGGGCAGCTGTAAAATAGTGGCAGTTAAGGAACATATTCAAAGGCCAAATTTCAATAGAGTAGTCCAAATTGTGTATGTGTGAACACCAAAGTCGCTCGATCACACACTCAATAGTTTATGGGACTCAAAGAAGTTACATGATTGAGCCTGACATAAGACATTGAATATAATTCAGTGTAAAAATCTTTTGAATAAAAATCATTTCTTCAAATCCGAAGCATTAAATCCTGAATGCCTTTCAGCACAAAAATTCAATAAATCTTATTTTGGTTGAATAAAAGACAAAAAGAAAAAAAAAACGGAAGGCACGTACGACGTGAATATGCACTCGTTTTCCAGCTGCAGTCTTTGCTTCTGTCTCGCTAAGAAACTTAAGCAGAACTCCTTGTTAATTCGTATCCTTAGGAAAGGATCCTTTTTTAAACAACTTTCCATGCAGAAATGCAACTGTACGTCGTCTCTCCATTGTTCAACAGGCAGGTGGTTGGTTGGTTGGTTGTTGTTGGCCTCGTTACATACGATTATTATTGTTGTTGGTCTTCAATGTAACCGCTGCTTTCGTCTCCATGATCTAGATATTTAACATCTGGCGTTGTATTTTTTATATAGTAAGTTTTTTTTTGTTGTAAAGTAATTACAAAAACAATTTTTTTTTACCTTTATGGGGATTTTAATTTGCTTGCAGTTACACGTTGAATGAATAAACAAATTGCAGATGTCAAATAATCCTTGTTTTAGTCGTTCCTGGGAGCTATTTGAAAACAATTGTAACAACAAAACAAAGAAACCATAATGAAATTAGTATTGAAAACTTCCGATACCCAGCAAACATTCGTAAAGCAATTATATCGCAATTATTCGCCCATATTCCATTTGGCAGCGTCAACATCGTCGTCAATATTATGTCAACATCACTTTTACTCAACATAAATACCGCGTCAACACTAATTTGATATTCTATAAGGGTTGAAATGTGACGCTGCCTGTTTATCGATAATTTAGATACACATATCTAATTCTTGGAACAGCTTGTTTGTTTTGTTTACTATTTTTGTGGAAAATTTGGTATAAAATATTAAGTGCAACCGGACCACTGATTGTTTACTCTCCTTTGAGAGTTTTTGCGTTTTGCCATCCATCGCCATATTTCTGAGGTGGGCCAAGAGCATTTAACATTGTGGAAATATTCTCCCAACACTTCCTTAAAATTATTGGGCACAGTGCCTCTGAGAAATCCCCTTGCCAGTTTAGGATTTTGTTCCATCTCCTCCACCAATTTTTCAAATTGTTTGGGATTTGTAATTTTAAATTTATCTCTATCCATTTTTTTTCCTTTCAAAATAAACACCAAAAACATTGACGACAAAATCAGAGTCAATATTGAACAGCATCGCCGTCACATTTTCATAGAGAATATAAAAAACATGTTGACAGTAATCGATAACTTTCAATATTGACATTGGGAATGTCGATTTGCATCAAAGACTAAAAACAGTATTGTGTTGCATTGACGCTGCCAAATAGAATATGGGTGATTATGTCATGTAAAGCAAGTCGAATTTTTAAGAAAATTTATCTGAATTTCTTTTTGTTCTTTCATTTTCATAATGGTGAGATTTAAAAAAAAATTGGTTTGAAGAGAATTATTTCGAGGAAAATTTGTGCGTGTAAAAGCAGATCTTGAAACAGCTAATATTATCATCGCTGACGGCCTTTGCTTCTTCTGCTTTTTGTAGGTGGACTCATGACGAGATGTCTGAAGTGGAACGTGGAATACAACTCTGGGAAAAGTCAACTTTTTAAATTTACCAAAAAATAATTAAATTCTCTTATTAATCTACAGCTGGAGTATATTAAAACCGGGTGCTCAGGATCTCATTTTTACATAATTTTTACTTTTAACAGGGCTTTACATACCCGAAGTAGGCAAAATTAAACAATTTTATTTATAAACAAAAAAAAGTTCAAAAAGACAGATATAAACAACACAGATTTTACACCTGGCAACGCTGTCATGATACCAAAATTACTCAATATCTGCCTTTCAATACTCTTTCAATTTGGAAATTTTTTTTTTAAAATTGACTACCAGCTTGTGTGCCACTTTACAATATTTCATTCAATTTAAACAGTTGATCACAATAAAATTTTAACACGCCATTAAAATAAAGTTGCAATCGAATTGCTTGTTGGATTATCAAACCAACAAACAGAGACAGATGCGTATTTGTTAGCTTCTCTTGTGTTGAAACAATTAAAATTGGATTTTCTGGATTCATCTGCCATGTGCATTTCCATTGGCACCTGTTGATCGAAGAATATAAAAATAACAACGCCAGCAACAGAAACGTGTTTATTCTAAAATGGCTCGTGTTGCAACATTAAAAAGAAAATTGTATAAAAAAAAAACAACAACAGTTGCTTTAAAAAAATAATAATTATTGTCTTTACAATATTGAAATAAATAGTCGTACGTTTGCTTGTGTGTTTATAATTGTAATGAAACAAATTGCAGTTGGCTTTTAAAATAATGAACGATTCTCATTAAGGAAAAGCACGATAACCTGTAAAATAAACTATTCAATTTAATAACAACAAAGTAAGAAGTTAATTGCGCAAGTCAAATTGCCGCATGTTGCCCTTTACCGGCCACGAGTGTCGAGAACGGGGAAAATATTTAAAGTCTTCGCCAAAACGAGCTTTACAAGGAAAGTAATCACGAAGTTTTTGTTGTTGGTACAACATTAAATTTACTCAAATTACAGATTCTTCAGCATGCGTTTGTACGAGGGACGTGATTATTTGAATTAAAAATTTTGTTTTGGCAAATATGTGTTTTATATTTTAATCTCCTGTAAACCCAGTGTTTTTCCAATTTGCAAACTCCCGCTAAAAAAATTACAAAAATCGGGAAGTTGTTGGTTTGGCCCATATTGAAAACAAGGGCTGTCATGAGATATCGACGTTTTGAGGTCGTAGAAAGCTTCCTGACTATTTCTAAGTAAATGCAGTTTTATATTCTACACCCCAGTCTGGGGTAATAAAAAAATGTGTCTTCATTTTTCTTACTGACTGACATCCAGCCGTACCTACTCGCTCGTACTTGTACTATTTAATTCATTTAATTCTATTTCAACACACAAACTTCCGTATTCAACTGTATCATATTTAATGGCCGATTTTATATTCGTGTCATATGACTCGTATTAAATACTGCAGCGTCGGTCTCAGCCTTAGTGTTATTGACATTGGAGCGATACACGTGTAGTCTGTCAAATTTACAATTATGTTGGCTGTGGTAGTAAATCGGGGAGAAGTTTATGCTCTGCAATTAACACGGAGAAAAGTTTGTAATTATTAGTAGAGGAAAGTGAAAGTCTGGCAGCACTATAATTTATCTCTATTTCAATATTTTCTACAAGAGTGTAATAACTCAAAAACTTTGAATAATTATGTTAGCAAGACAACACAGATCGCCATACTTTTTTTTATACAAATAATAGGTGTGTTCTAGTGAGCTGAATGCAACAAACCGGACTTTTGAGAGTAGAAAAAAAATCCCTGTTTAAATCTGTCTAAGTAGTCAGCGTTGTCAACTCGGGCTTTTTCTACTGATCGAAGGGAATAATTTTGAATGTGCTGGTCGGTGCTTTTTAATATTGATTTTGGTGCTTTTATTGGTCATGACGGTGGCACTAGAACCAAAATTTAAAATTAAGTTTTTATTATTAAATTTGTAATCGTTTTCACAGGGAAATTTTACTGCGACAAAATCGTTTAGATTTTCTGCTAAAATATCTTTCAATTCGTTATCAAGGAAAGGAGAACATTCAAGTCTATAATCATCTCCCATTTCTTGGTCGGTGTGGACACGGCTTAACAGCAGTCATGGCCGCTGTGAATAAATTTGAACACGTTTGAAGGAAAGACAGCTCCCGCGAACTTTTTTTTACCTGTTAAGAGTTTTTTTTGATAATTAAAGTGCTGCTAATTATCTCTTGTTTTTTTTTTTGGTTTTTCGATAATTTACTATGACCTTAACGTGATACTCCTTTTAAATTTACAAGCGAATTTGAAGTTGAACTAAAAAGTATTTTTGTGTGGTTTCGTTTTCATGTCTTTAATTGCTCCACTCCATGGTCTTCAATATCTCAATTAAATATTTATTTTTCTATATCTTTTTACATATAATTTTTATTAAATTAAACATTTTATTATAACGCAATTTTTCTTAATTTTGGTGCTTGTTGAAATTTAAAAGTCGACAACACTGATCCCAATTTTAAAATCAAAAGCGAAAAACTTTTTTTATAATTTCGTTTTCAAGTGTTCAACTGTTCTACTACGTGTTCCTTAATTTCTCAAATAACTATTATTTTTTCTATATCTTTTTGCATAAATTTTTTATAAAATTAAACATATTAAAATTACTCAATTTTTTTTCTTGATTTTAGTGTTTTTCGAAATTTTAAAGTCGACAACACTGATACCCATTTTAAATTCGAACGCGGAAAACATTTTCATTCATTTCTTTCTCAAGTCTGCAATTACTCAGTTACGTGCTTTTCGATATCTCAAATAAGTATCTTTTTTTCTATAAATTTCTTTTTAATATTTTAAAATAAAATTTTCAATAAAATTTATTAAAAAATTTTAAAATTAATGTCGCTTTGCTAAAGTTGCGCTGCGCTCTTTTCTTTAATTCAGTGCTTTTTGAAATGTAAGTGTTGGCAACACTGATCATTGAGTTCTCATAGCCTTTTTAAAGCTTTTTTTTTGATTTCAGTAACATCTTTTTAGAAAATAATTTTTAATTCAACATGCAAAATTCAGTTTTTCGCGTTGTTGTTAATATTCAAAGAGATTGTCTGCTTTAAATGTCTGTCAAATTTATATGAAATTATGCAGTTTAAGCGCAATTTGGCAGTAGTTCGTGAATAGATGTTAGTTGACAGCGTCAGTGTTGCATTTGAAGTTGCTGCCAGAGATATTCAATAACCTGCAAGTAGAAATTTCGGAAAAATTGCTGAAAGTTACGCACGTTGCTTGGGAGTGTACAAGGTAACGTTGTAACTTTAAAAATATTATAAAAATTTATTTACGCTTGGAGTTAAAAGAAAAGTTTTGAAATATGGCAACACTCTTATCCCAATCACTGCATAGTGTTGCCATACAATTAAAAATTAATCGGATATTGGAGGAACAGTTTTCCATTTATGTTGGCATGAATAAAATTTTTAAATTTACAAAAAGCTACCGAATTTTTTAATAATATTTTTTCAATACTTTTTACAAAAATTCGACCATATGGGCGATTGTAATGTACTGTTTTAGACCGCATGACTGCATACTTTTTAAAATTTGCGGCAAAAGTAACAATTGAATTTCGAAATATTTAATCCGAAGCCTGGGTAATTTCTCGCTCTTTTAATCTGATCTAAAATATTTTTTTTAATGGAAATTATAATTCGTATATAATTCTTGGCATTTACAATTATTTCCATGCATGTTTTTTTATTGAAACTTATTTTTTTCGTAATTGTTTATTCGTACAAAACTATTTATTTAATTATGCAATTATTTCCATTTGGAATTAACAAATAAAATTATTATTTATTTGTTTGATAAAGATACACTTCTACTGCAGTAGTTTGTCATTGACATAAATTTCCACCTCAATTGCGATTTAGAATATATTGTTTTTTCAGATTTTTTCAGTTTTTTTTGTTTTTTTTGTTGTTAATTTGTTAGCAATTTGTTGAGTTTTTTTCGCACAAGTAAATTTATTTTTAACCATAATTACACAGAGAATAACACACACAAAACATTTGCAAGCAAAACACATTCGAGACCAATTAAGTGCTCGTATTAAACCATGAGAATACATTTTTTTTCGCCAGCGAATTTCAATTATTTCAAGAATTCCAAAGACGTTAATAAGAAGCAGATGTTTCAAATTTCTATGTTTGTCTGATGCAAGACAAAAAAAAAAGGAGAAATCAACTTTAAAAATAACTGCAAAATAAATGAAAGAAAATTATGGAAATACTATTTTTATTATTATTATTATTATTATTAGAGGAATTAAAAATGAAATTGTGTTTAGCTTGAAGCTAAAATGCCTGACCCAAATGAATTTGATTTCAGTATTTGTAACACGAGCAAATTTTCATTTTATATTTCTTGTGGATATTTAAATTTGATTAGCGACCAAACGAAAAGGAATTAACGGACAACAACATGAAACAGTTTTCGAAATGCAACAGATCCAGCGACTGTTGCTGATAGAGAAGACTAAAATAAATGGTTTTACTTTGATTTCGTTGTAGGATGGGTTAATACCTGCCATTTTAGTCACAACACTTGGGCAAGCATTTTTGTGGAGCACCACATCTTCGCTGTAAAATCGAGCTAAAGAGTCTTATAGATATATATAAGCACGATATGAAAAAGTTCCCTCTCGGGTGACTAATAAATTCATTCGAAATTTCATAATATCGGCTGTTTTTTATAGAGTGATACAAGTTTAAGTCATAATAAAGCATAGTAATATATTCTTGATATCAATGAAGCGGTCTTTATTGAATAGAAAATTTTATTACATTATTGTTTAAATATGATGTCGGCTTTGTGGCGGCCACGGCTGGCGCATACAAGGTGCAATCTGGAACACCAATTTTCACAAACAGTAACATTCTGACCATCATCGTTTTTGAAGACATACGGGCCAATGACTCCCCCAGCCCATGAAGCGCACCAAACAGTAATTTTCCGTGGATGTAATGGTGTTTCGACAAAAACTTGTGGATTCTGCTCACTCCAAATGCGACAATTCTGTTTATTTACGTACCCATCCAGCCAAAAATGGGCTTCATCGGAAAATAAAATTTTAAATGGAAATTCAAAATCAATATCAATTTGTGCTTCAGCCCATTCGCCGAATTGGCGGCGCATACGATGCTCGTTTGGCTTTAATTCCTGCACAAGTTGGATCTTGAAAGCTTTTAAGCCAAGATCTTTGCGTAAAATCTTGCATAAAGTGGAAGGACACAACTCCGGTTGCTGAGAACGGCGACGCGACTAATTGATTAATTAGGATTGTCCTCAATGCTTTCCTGTACAGCGGCTATGGATTCTTCAGTGCGCACTGTTCGGCGTCTCACGGGATGCACATTATCAGTAACAGTAAATGTGGTCCAAAAACGATCTATTGTTCTTCGAATTAAAAACTCTGAAGGACGATTATGTACGCCATAAAATGGACGAAGTGCATGATAAGTTTGACGAACAAAATAATTATTTTGATTAAAAATTTCCACAATTTGCACGCGTTGCTCTACTGTAAGTCGATCCATAATGAAATGCCAAAGCAAACTAAAGAAAAAGCTACGATCAGCTGTTAAATGGGTGGTCAAATAAAGCAGTGAGGCCAACTCAAAGTTGTATCACTCTATAAAAAACACCCTATATCATAAAGATAGTGAAAAGAAATAAGAGTTGCTTTCGGGAACCGTATAATTCCCAAAGAAATCTTTCGAGTTTACAAATTCGGGATAGTTTTTTTCTTCTTAATTTCGATCAGTTACTGATAATATTTTTATATCAAACATCAAAAATCATATAAGTTTTTAACTTCCCGGTACGAAAATGAAAAATCGGAAAGGTTATTGGTTTTACCCCGTTTTGAAAAACAATTGAGTTCTCATTAGATCTCGACGTTTTGAGGCCTTCGGAAGCTTTCCCGACAAATTTTGAAAACCTTTCACTATGCCTGTATATATGTATGTCTGTATGTATATATGTATGTGTGTGTTTGTGTGTGTGTTTACGTGTATGTGTGCGTATATATATGACCCACTTATAACTTTGCAACGGCTTGACCTATTTCAACCAAACTGATGGCGTTCTGAAGGGTTCGACTAAACTTAGATTTCCTGTGAATTCAAACCGATTCGGGGATTTCAAGATATATAAAATTATTATTAGAAAAATAAATATTTTGAAGTATTAAATTAACTTTTAAACGACTGTACCGATCAATTCCAAAACTAATCAGCTCTCAAGATTAAAAAAACAAAAATCGGGTCAAAATCTGTTGATCGGTTCGTGAGATATCGTGAAAGAAAATAACTCGAAAAAGTGATTATTTTTAAAATCTGAGAAATTATATATCTTATCAGATGGTGTTTTCGATTCTCTTCTAGGCACCGAACACTACATCTATTAGCGCTTCTCGCGTGGGATTCGGTTGCTTTGAATATTAAAATAACAGTGTTTCACCTTAAACAGTTCAAAATCATAAAATAGGACGAAAGTCAGATTGCGGTAGCGTGAATTTACAGAGTTGGCCTTTAGGGTCAACTGTTTTTCATATAATTTTTTATATATTTGCCAATAAAATTATGTTTTTTAAGTTTTAATCACTTAATAGCAGTGCATTTCGAAATAAGTTTGTTTTTTAATATTTTTAAATAAGAAAATAAATTGACCCATGACAATTTTTTTTAGTTTTGACTTTCGGATGTAGAAAAGAAAAGGTTCAGCCTATCGGGCCAGATTTGACTTTCTTACCTGCGAAATAGTGTCGTCTTTTTTAGCAGAATATCTCTTTAACTATTTGGAAAGAAAAACCTGCCTGTAAAAAGTCGAATTGACCCTTTTTGGTTTCTCATTTCTGCGCCCGAGTCCGTGGATATAAAATCCAAATTCTGTAGCTAAAATCAGCGACATGTTGTTGAATGCAGTACAAAATTTAGTTACAATCGGAGTACTACTTTAGCCCGACATCATCTGTGATGTCCAAATGGACCGCAATAACATTTTAGCTGCTGATATTTTTAACTTCAATTAGAGTTTATCAAAAAAAAAAATTAAAAATAAAAAATAAAAAAAAAAAATATGTTCATGTTAAAAGTCCTCGTTGCTGAAAGCTTTCATAAATTATTTTGTATACGATCGATCATTTCACCTTGAGAATCAGCACAAGTGTGTGGTTTTCAAACCAGAAATTCAATTTTTCTGCGAGTTGTTGTTGCTGAATTTTAAATATAAGAAAAAAATAATAACAATAACAAATACGCCAAATCATTATTTGTACGAAAATGCTTTTAATTATCATCAATTTTGCATGAAATATGAAAAATTACCTTGTGAAATAATAATTTTATTTTTCTAATATCCAATTATTAACTTGAAATGTATTTGTTCGTTTATGTTTTGCTAATAACTATTTGAGAGTTACACTAAAGCGTTCATGAATATGAATCGGGAGTAGTTCAGTTGAATAAGAAATGCTCGTAAGAGCATAACGCAGTGTTTTGAATGGCCACCAACAATTCACACCTAATTATTTGTGTTGATGTTCCCGTTGCCACATTTTATCGATTTGGTGACTAGTACTACAATCATGACAGTCATGATCAGCGAACATTCCCTTGAAAACTCAGCCATAGCCAGACCTAGCCTACAGGCTAGTGAAAATACTCGTGACTGACTATTGAAATTACGATTATATGCCTTTGGAATTTGAAACAGTCCGAACAACAATAATAATAAGAAGAACAATAAATGTTCTATATGAACTTAATTAGCCTGATTACGATTGGCGTTTTTCGCCTACAAATTCGACATTTTGCTTAAGTTGAAGGACAAACAACTTTACGACATAGCGAATTTGAAGGCGAAAAACGCCAACTATAATCAGGCTGAATAAAAAGACCAACTAACGAAATGCAAAAAGCGATTCTTAATAAAGGAAAACATTGATTGTAGCCCCACAGAGCGTATTATTTGGTCTAAGACCCGGTACATGAATTCTAGCGCTTGCTGAGAATGTGTAGTTTTGATCATGATAATTGAAATAATTGTTATAATAATAGTTATTTGAATAATAATGACGTTAAATAACAATAATTACAATTTCCTTATGCAGCCGGCAGTGAGTGTTAAATATTTAGCAACATAAATAAATGAATGTGACTATAGTTTTCATATTGTAGTTGTTGTTGTTGCTGCCGTTGTGCATGTGTGATGAATGATTTGTTTGTATTCGTAATCGTTTTCACATTTGCGCACACATTTCCAACTCAAATGAATTCGCAATGACCCACATTTTTATTCATGTAAACAAACATGACCCGAAAAATGAATGAAATAAAAATAAAATAAAAAACAAGAAACACAACAACAAAACACTACGGCAAAAACAAAAAAACAAAAAAAAATAATAATACCGTCTGTTTGTAAACAATAAAATTGCTGCCGCTCTAAAGCCGACATCAAGTATATGACAACGTCAACAACTACGAAAAACAATAACAACATAGATAATAACAATAATAGCAACAAAAACAAAGTTAAGTGCCTGTTTAAACAAAAATTTTAACAGAAACTAACAATAACAACAGCAATAATAATAATAATCAACTAAACAACGATTTGAAACAACCAACCAACCAACCAACCAGCCAACCAACCAGCCAACCAACCAACCAACCATCCATCCAACCAGTCAACCGATGAAGTTTGTAAGTGTTCAGTCAATAAAGCCATTTAGCCAGTCCACTGAAGCAGTCACTTAGTCAGTCGAAACAGAAAAGAGTCATTTATTTGGTAACATTTACCGCGTACTTGTGCACGAAAATGACTACGGTCCACAATGGGGGATGTACTAACGTACCACAACGACATTAAAAGTACCCATTTCCTTTAATAGGAAACCGTTAAGCACATATTGCCCGAGACTTCCGTCAACTTTGAACTCTTATGAAGTATTTCTATCGCATGTTTGCTACTCTCTAACTAAAATTGATCTCTTTTGGCAGAAATATTTGCCACAATTAAAGACGGAAAATTTGTTTACATTCTTTGGCCGCACTGTACACGCTGCAGACTGACTATTCACGATAAAAGATTAACTCAAATGTTGTGTCGTTGTAGACTGAGAATGCGTCATTCGATTCGATATATCGACGAAACTTTGGGTTGGATATATAATTATCGTGAATAGTTTTTTTAAAGTTATTCACAATAGGGCAGTTAATTATTTGAAAGGCTGATTTACACTGTGATTTGTCAGCTTCTGTTATCTGCAAGTATTTTTTGATATGTTGGTGTTGAGAAGATTGCGGGTTAAAACAAAAAGCGCCAAAAAAGAAATGCCGAATATTTTCGACATTCTTCTTACAGTTTTAGTTACATATATTTTATATACACAGTATTGAAGGGCATGAGGAAAAAATCATAATGTAAATGTGCGTGACTTTTTGCAATATGTTTAATAAACAACTTGTCAGAACAAGTCAATTTGAAAAGGCACAAACGCATGTTATGGCGAAGAATGAAAGACATAAAACAGAAGCATTTTTAACTTCCAGCAAAAAAAACTTTAAATATTAAATAATCAAAAAGTCATGTGTTTTATGTTCTCATTAGAGCTGGACGTTTTGAGTTCATAGGAAGCTTCCCGACACACTAAAACTGTGTGTGTTTCAAACAGTTTTAGTTCCAGATTTCCTGTAAATCAGAACCGGCTGGGACCGGTAGAATACGAGAAAAAAAGTTTTGATTGGTGGAAACTATTTCATTCATGAGAATCGCCAACCAAAAAAGTGATTAAAAAATTCTGAAATTATGTATCTGATCAATTAGTGTTTTCGATTCTTTTATATGACCCGAAAAACGACATCGATCACCTCTTATCATGGGAGCATCAGGTTGATTCATTCAACAACGATTCTGCTTTTCAAAGTGTTTTAAATTTGTATTGAAATTTATTTACCATCTTGGAAAATGGATTTATACAATTTTTACACAACTTCAGATAACTGTTGAGGTTCTGGTACAATGCGCTGGATAATTACTGTGGCCTCAAAAAATAAGCACTCTGTTTCGTAGGGAAAATTTCTTGCATGAGTAACAACATTTAATGGGTTTCTCTTTTCCAGAATAATCTTTTCTTGGAACAATGTGGAAGTAGAGGAAACGACAAGCAGCTGTGGGGGATCACTCCCACTAGTAGGTTGCTCGGGTCCATAAATGTGGGGCTAAATATTGTACCCAATTGAAAAAAGTACTTTTTGAGTTTCTGCTTTCTACAACGTTTCCACAATCAATTCATTCTGTTGCGCTCGCACACACACTCACTCTCTTACTTGCCTCATTACTTTCACGAATACTATCACAAATCCTGGTACGCAGTCATATGATACGGTCACTACCAGGGCGAACGAATCGCTTTCAACAACAGGCTCTTGAAGTCCGGGTTTAAGTGAGGAAGTTTCTGCTGCTCGAATGATTTTCAATTCTCTTTTTTTTCCAGGGAAGTTTGTTCCAGGAAATTGTCGTTTTCTTTTACTTTCAAATTCTTACATTTTGACAGTTCATTTTATTTAGTTGGTGTTTAAAAAAGTGAAATTAAAGTGAAAAGCCATTTTGTTCCAATAAATTCAGTTTCTTTTCAAATTCCCTGAATTTGTCTTCACAGCGAAGTAAAAATGTAAAGAAAAGTCGAAAAATAATGTTACGAATGATATGACAAAACGAATTACCCGAGTGAAAGCAGCCAAGCACTACTCTTTTTTCCACGAAACTCAAAAGATGTTTCCCAAGACCTTTTTCGTGAAAACCTGGACATATTAAGTTTTTTTCTCTAAATTTGTTGAACGAAGGCTGGTTCTAATTTAAAGACTCGAATCATGCAGTAGCCGCTCAATGTGGCCTTAAGCACATTTTTGTAAAGTTCATGGACTTCTCAGTTTTACATTGGCTGAGGCGAGGCCAAAAAGCTATCGCTATTATACAAGTGGGCTCATGTTTTAAGGACAGTGTCGAAACGCCTGCATTATAATGAGAGCGGTTGGCAGGTTCAAATTTATAGTCAGAAAAAAGTCTTTATTTTTTAAAGAATACTTTTGAACTTAATTTAATTTCGAAATATGTTGCCTTTCCCGGTATTACGAATTTGTGGCTTCCACAAGGCATCTCCATTATACACGACTTTAATACTGTTTTCGATTCTTGTTGTTCATCTCCAGGTGTTTTTTTTTTGGTTAGGATCAGGATCTTATCACACTCTTTCAATCCACATTTTCTTTGTATTTATATGATCTTCTCTTTGACAAGTTTCCAGAGATGGGTATTGTGGATGGTGTTGAGCCAGTATAGCCAGCATGTATAAATAAAAGATAAAATTGTGTGTCTAAGTATAAATTTTGAATACAGGAAATAAAGTTTATTCATCTGCTTTTAATTATTTTTAATAAAAGGAAAGCAGTTTCAGACAACAAAATATAATAACATGTCGGTCTGTCTCTAAAGAAATAAATGCCATCTGGCAACCTTGGTGGATGATCCGGTGGGGTTCTCCTTCTTGCCACCACCTCATCCGCAACTCTATTGTTGAATATGGCCCCAAGTCCATGTACCCAATTTGATATGATCCTTGAATCGTATTTCACCTACGTTGTCACAAAATGCCACCATGTGTACGAAGCTCAAGTTGCTTTAGCAGTTTGACGCGCACTCAAATAGTTTTTATTTCTGTTGTTGTCTCCTCATTCATTTAATTTGTTATTGTTATGGTTGATGTTGTTGCTGTTATTTTTTAATGTTTCTATTTCAGCAATTTTTTCCCCGTTTGTTTTGGTTATTTCGTTTTGTCAGTTATTTTCCACATTCCTTCTTGGAAAATATTTACTCGTGTACCAGTTACTAAAATTACTATTTCCACAAATACCAGCATGTTCATACAGCACACACACACACACATGAGCGCTCTCACTTACACACGTGCATGGGCTTACAACATTTACAGTTAATGAGTGGCAAATAATAAAAAAAATCATTGTTTACATTTACAATATGAAAAACGATTATGAACACGCATCGTAATTGTTTTTCCAATTTTCCCCCAACTCGGCTCCACCACTATTCACTCGGGGCCAAATACATGCACATGTTGGTACGTGTGTGGGTGTGTGTGTTCATACATGCGTTTGTAGTTACTTTTGCCTCCAGTTAAAACTGCTCACTGCCACACTTGAAATTCTCATAGAACTCCGTTTAATTTGGGAATATTATAACAGGATATCCGGGACATTCACTAAATATCTATTGCGGGAAATTACTTAAAAGGATTTTGAACAACGAAATTAAATTGTGTTGTAATCCATTCGGACTTAATGGTTAAGGCCAACAGCATAATTGGAGAAAAAATAAAAAATTGGCATGTGCGTCGACTTTGTCAGAGTAGAAGGATTTTATTCCGTAGAATGTTTAATGCACGGCCATGACGCAAGAAATTTTAGGAGGAACGAGTACGAAATTTTTAAAGGAAACCGAAAACAGCAAAAAAATTTTGCTATTGGCTTTTGTGGCAAACAGCGGAAGGCATAGAAGTCCTAAGAACAAAAATGAAGAAAATGGATGTTCGTTTCAATTCAAGAGGTTTCGAAAATTTTATAAATTTTTTTATTAAACTCTTTTATCGTACGCAAAGTAATTTAACAAAAAATTATATGCGTGAAAATAAGCCGCCGTGAAAAGATCACTTTCACTTAAAGTGATCTGTTGCTTAGCAGTGCTTTTAATTAAAATATATAAGCGATTGACTGATTTGATTGTACTGGAGCCTTCGGTTGTCTAGATTAGTCGTTGTCAATGTGACAACAAGGTTGGCTGTGAAGCTCCACCTTACCTGGGAATTCTCCTTATATTTCAGCGGCTTGTGTCACTAAAATTAAAATCGATACGAAAGAAGATCTGCATGAGTAAGCTCAGCACTCAGAGGAGTGCGTTGAAACTTTGAAACTGGGAAAGGAGGGCATAGTGTTGAGGGGACAAGCGAAGACAGATTAGAGGCGAAAACATTGTCTTTGTTTGCGAGAGTGTCCAGGAGCATCGAATTACTGTCTTTCAAAAACCTGAACAGATCCCATCGCACGATCTCTTCAGATTTATTCGATATCTGCTACAATATTGCAAGTGATCGACCATTTTCGTAGTTCGTTTTTTTCTTAATGATCCACAGGAGTTGCCCCTAAAACATTTAATTGCGTCATGACTCATGACGTTGGAATGGAGGCTGTACACTTCGTTTTACAATGACTTGCGGCTTTTTATAATTCTGAAAATATTTATCTTGTTTTGCATTTCTTTACGAACGCGTACTAATCGTTAGTAAAATTGTTTATCATTCAATTAATGTATGAGCGAGCGGCTCTTAACGTTGGATTTTTTTTTTACTGTTGTTATTAACTTTTTTCCTCAATTCTAGTTATTCATTTATTTGTTATGGAATTGTAAACAAATTAAATGGAAAACAGATCTCGTCATTATAAAAACAAGATTAAAACGTTAACGTGCAAACAAAAACTACGCTGCACTTGCACAACAACAATTTTTCAAAACATTCACTTCATACGAGTTGTTTTCGTTTGAGTTGAATGAATCCAACCTGGAGATGTTATCGGAAGAATTCACAAATAAAGTGAAAATTTCACTGAAACTTTTCTTATTTCATTCCCGATGCCTGAACTCTGCTCTTTTTGACAAAATCAAAATGTCTTTTAACCCTGCGAGGTAGAAGGATTTTTTTTGGCGCTAAACGGTATAACCAGGTCTGTGCAGACCTGTATGGGTTTTGTATGGAAATACACATGCTGTTGTCCTAAAAGTGTGTGGAAAAGATTTTTATGCTGGTAAAAATAGAAATTTAACAATAAAAACACTGGCTGGCTGGCTGGTCTGGCGCTGGACTGGCACTGGTCTGGCGCTGGACTGGCGCAGGTCTGACGCTGGACTGGCGCTGATCTGGCGCTGGACTGGTGCTGGTCTGGCACTGGTCTGGCGCTGGTCTGGCGCTGGACTGGTGCTGGTCTAGCACTGGTCTGGTGCTGGTCTGGCGCTGGACTGGCGCTGGTCTGGCGCTAGACTGACTCTGGTCTGGCGCTGGTTTGGTGCTGGTCTGGTGCTGGTCTGGCGCTGGATTGGCACTGGACTGGTGTTGGTCTGGCGCTGGACTGGTGCTGGTCTGGCGCTGGACTGGTGCTGGTCTGGCGCTGGACTGGTGCTGGACTGGTGCTGGTCTGGCGCTGGACTGGTGCTGGTCTGGCGCTGGACTGGCGCTGGTCTGGCGGCGCTGGTGAATCACGACGTCGACGTCGATGCAACACGGCAGCAAATATTGCAAGTTGTCATTTAATTGTCGACAATAATGAATTCATATTAACAATCCTTTGGTATTCTCTAAGGCGTATAATATTAATAGAGCATGTCACCAGAAGTCAATTTTTGTGGAAAAAAATTAGACAAGTGACAGTTTTTTTTCTGACGTGTTGCATTGACGTCATGTCGCCATTCATAATAAGGGTAATTATCTTCTCTAATCTGTAAGAGCCCTACTCTACTGGATCACTTTTAACTCAACTTTCCATTATTTGCACCATTCGTAGTGCTGAAGTATATCAAACTTAAGGATGTGGTTTTGTTGTAGAATATCAATTTTTAAAATTACGAAATCATATCAAAGTTTTTGAGGTATATGTTTTTGAAATTACCGATAATTTTACACTAACGATCGTTGAGTAAAGGCACGGTCACACCTGGCAAAAAATATGTTTAAAAATCGTAACCTTAAACACCAAAGAGAAATATTTTGATCCATAAACGTGTTTAAGTAAAATATGTAGTTTCACACATAATGAAATGCTGCCGTCAGTTGACCCTTTTGAAGTATATTTCAGCCACATTTTGGGTTGATGTCTCGGCTATAATTTGACGATTACTGGCTTCAAATTGAAATGTTTAAATAATAGTTGTGAACTTCTACAATTGCAGACAACATCATTTTCAATACGATCAAATAAATTATGCATGCCGATGCGCCAGCACGCGTGATGCGCCACAATAATTCTATTATATTTCTAATGAATTGTTCTCTAAATGAGCTGCAACAAGAAGGGTTACTTTTCTCATATAAATTTATAAAAAGGAAGATCATTGTTCTCTCCCCAACTCGCAAACTTCCTTCTAAAGATAAAGCAATTATTTATGGTCAATTAACAATTATTTACATGATCTGCTAGAAACTTACAAGACTGTAACGAAAAGAGTCTGAGATGTGTTCGTTGCGAGTATGAAAACAAGTCTTTTTCTGCCATCATGCCCTTAAGTGAAGGTAGAACTTGATTTTGTTCTATATGGACGCGTACATTCGTGGTATTAAAAAAAATATTTTACGTGTAAACAGCATTTTATTTATATCATGCGATTTTCCGGCTCAATAATATTTAATTATTCACTGTAGACAATAAAACAGTGGAAGAATAATGAAAAACTCATCAGACTATAAATGGCCAATCAACATGGCAGGGAAGTAGCAACAGACAACAACAACAATGCGAAAAAATACATATGATCACTGGCAGCATATGCCCCGTTCACACACGACAACTTTAGCTGCTTAACTTGTGTTTTGTTGTTTTTTCTTTGAGAAACGAGGGAGACAGTTGCATGTTCCTGTTTCATTCCGACACAGCGATGTGGTATGGAGTTGCTTGTAGTTGGGCTGCAAATAGCTGAAGTGTGTGAACCGGGACTGAAGGTCTTTCAGTGTTGTGTGCTCCAAATCATATAGACGTTCTCTGCAAGATACACTGCAAAAAAAACTTTGTTTTTAAATTTTAACAACCAAATTCTATTTCATATGAATCTTTAATAGTTTTATACTTTCTATGCTGCTTCTTATGTAATTCTCAATTAGTTTCGCAAAGTTTGTATATAAAAGTATGAGGTTTAGAAGTATTTGGGATCAACCAGAGTTGGGTCAAACTTCATCAAACGCTGTGTCTTGCCAAAACCTTTGGTGAAACCCATTTCAATTACAGGGGTTTGACTAAAAGGTTTTTGGCTAAACTGAGCGTTTGATGAACTTTGACCCAACTCTAGAATCAACATAAAGTCCTGATGATGTCGGAACGAATGAGGAAATAGAGAAGGCATGGTTGACACAGTTGAAGAAAGATGAAGACAAAGAGAAATAAAACCTGGTTCTAACGTCAAAATCATTAACGCATGATTCTGCGTTCACATTTCAGATTTAATAAATTTAACTTTTAATTCACAGTTTGTCCAGTAAATTTAGTCACAATAAATGGAATTTCTCAAAGAAATAGATGCTTTTGTTGTTGTTCCTTTATTCTCCTTTTATAACACTTAATTCATAAAATGTTCTGAAGATGTTTTTGTTTCTATACAAAAACAGGAAATTTATCACTGAACTCTGAAATTCAAATTTTGTTATATTTTGCAAATAATTATTTTAATATTATAAAAATACTTACGAATCGTAAATAAATGCGTGGCAATCACAGTGTTTCATGTAAAATTGTGCAGATTCTGTGGATGTTTCTTTGGATTCTTTGAACATTGACAGATGACTCCAATACACAAACTTGGCAGCACTCAAATAAACCCACATAAAAATAGACAAAAGTAAGGTTGCATTTCATGAAACCCGCTTGACACCAATTTAAAAAAGGTTTTAAGTTAGTATTAATGAAATATTTTTGTACGGTAAAACCAGGTTCAACAGTTGCTTTTAAGGTCAAGACCCGAGTTTATTAAAACCATCTTAGTGTGAAAACGCTTTTACATGAATATGAATCTATTCGAGTTTAAAATAACAACAATTTTCCAAGTGTATTTTTAAAATAACTTTTAAACTGCCACCGATCGGTTCCATAAACTAAAAAAAATACTTGATCTCTGCAAACCGAGTCAACTGATCAATTCGTTACTGAGATAAACGAAAAAACTTGGCAAATTTTTTTTTATCTCCGAAATTTATAGATTATATTAGTTAGTGGGGAACTGATCCCCACTGATTTATTCAAAAGTTTTTAAAACGTTTAAAGAATATCGTTTAGCCAGACAAGCTCAAGAGCTAAGAACAGTATGACAAACCACGCAACGAAAGTTTTTCGGTTGAAATTAGCGGAAAGTTAGGGGATAGCCTCTTGCGTCAACCCTTTTCCACTTTTATTCGTATGATTTTACTTCGCCAAGTTCTACTAAAATAACGAAAGAGATCGCCTTTTCAGTCCATGACTGTTTCCATCGCTGTTGGTACAGTTCAATAACCTTCAGAATATAAAAATCACAAAACTTCGCTCCACTCGTTTATGACTGAGTTCGGCATCGTTGCGGGAATCTTCATTTTCGTAGTCTTCCCTTTAACAAACATAGATGAAATTGTAAATACTATCTCAAAGATAACAGCTGCAAGTCACTTGAATGTTCGTGTCTAGCAAAAGCCACAAGCAAAAAATCGAATTTATTTAAAAGCTTTTCCGATTTCCACCCTCGACTCCCCCTGCTCCATCCAGCAATTTCTCAGTACGAACATTCAGCCCTTTAATTTTGTACCATTTTTCATTCAATCCTCCCAAAATTTACAAGCCGGCCCTTAAGCAACACGTTTCTTTCAGTGTTGTTGTGTTGCCTGCAGTGGAATTTGAGCTTTAAAACAACAAACACGAAATACCGACACATAAACAAACGATGTGCAACCAAAGAAATTAATGTAAATATAGTATTTATTGCAACAATGTTGCACATGGTAGGATGTTGTTGTTGTTATTCAACATACAACAAGTAAATAAGTTGTTGCAGCAACAATTGCGCTGGGAAAGGAAAGAACTACTTCGCGGACAAAAAAAAAAAAAATACTTTCCAGTTTCTTATGCCCATCGAGAAGTAAAATACTTTCGATACTCGTATTGAAAGCCGGTAGGCTGGCCAAAAAACTGCACAACTAAATGTTTCTTAATCGAACTTCAATCGAAAATTATTGCACGAGTAATAACGCAGTCATGAAATCATTTAATAGATTCAGTACTTAAATTTGTTTACGCCCGGCAAATAGTTACCGATAATTGAACAGCTTGTAGTTGCAACAGATCACTTGCGTTTGGTGTGCCACAGATTTATAATTTTCTTAAAGTGTTTCGTTAGTGCTCCATGACATCTTTGCCCGCCAGGCATGTGAATACCAAAAACAAATACCAACGCACTTGTGTTTCATTTCCAATTTTAAATAACAGGTAGCTCTTGCTACTTCTAACAAGTGACTCCGTGTATGGAACACACTTTCATGGTGTGAATTGAAGCTTCTTTCGTTCTGTATGCAGTTTGCAAAGAATTTATGTCGTTTAGGTTTATCTGCTTTTGTGGACATGAATTATTGCTGGAATATCAGGGGCCTCGGAACCACAATCGCAACCAGTTTTTGGTACAAATCGTAACCTGATTTTATATATGGAAAAGCAATTTAATGAAATCAAAAATATTTCGCATAAAAAAGGAACTGCAAAAAAACCTGCAGACAATTTTTATTACAAATGGATTGAAATTTTAAATCCTTAAAGATATTTTTAGGTTTGAATTCCCTTTTCTAACCTATTTTCTCTCTCCCTTTCAGCTAGTGAATGTGTTGTGAAATAACAGTCGTCAAGTTTACAGAGGATTTGAAGGAGACACTGTAAATATGCTGCAGATGTTCAGGTACGTAAATCACTATATATTTATAGTTTTCTTTATATATAGAATTTAAAAAAAAAAATTACAAAATTTCTTAGCTCCTGTGCAAACCTTTCAAAACCAAATGAGAATTGCATAAGAAAATCTCACGCAACTAAAAAAGTTATCAATAGGAAAATTCTCAAATACATTTCAGCAGAGCTAAAAATCCAATTTAGAGTAGCGATACTTTTTACGTATTTTAAAGGTTTTTGGAAAAGTTTAGCTCGTCACTGGCAGAGCAAAAGTGTTCACTCTTCCTTCACTAGCAGCAAAATACACTTTTATGAATAGCAAAATGTTAGTCAATGCAAATGGAATTAGAATAAGTGAAAGTTTTATTAACGGGTGCGCCAAGTCGTATAAAATCTTCACCGACGTACTTCTGTATTTTATATGTATCAGAGAAAAGTGTTAATTGTCCAACCCTGGTATCGTCTTTTTCATTTTGTTTGAGATTTTCAAAACACCACTTGAGTCGTTTTTAAGTAAAATGGTTTTAATTAAGAAAAGTATAGAGTTTTAAGTAGAAACTTTTGAATACCAAAACTAAGTTTAAAGCTTCCAGCTCTGGAAGCATATTTTATACTGGGCTCCTATTCGATAGCATTCCGTTTAAAAGCGTTTCCAATACATCCATTCAAGACTGAAGTCTCAAGTTTTTGGGGCCATATTTTTATAATTTTTTTAATTCCCTCTCTTATTAGGAATCATAATCACGGTGGCTTCTCTAATAAAGACATCGATCGCATTATCTTAAATAATTAAATTGTTTTTACTTGTTAATTTCTGCCAAACCATCTCAAGGGTGGTTTAACTCTATTCGTGCTGCAACTTAAAATCAAACAGAAACAACAACAGTTTGACAGATGCATACAAGAGACATACCAGATGGATATGTAAATGTGTGTGTGTGTGTGTGCACCACATGCAATTGTATTGGATGACTGTATAAACACTTACGTATATAAAGAGTTGCACATTCCGTAGTGCAACGCCAAGTGTAGCAAGGCCATCAGCTGTTATTATTATTAATATCATCAGCTGTTGTACGTATTAATATCTGTTAGTTTATTTAGTGAAAAAATTGCCATTTAGGACTGTAAAATTTTGAATAATCGAAAGAACGCTAGAAAATAATTAAAAGTTATTCTCAAATGTGGTGCTTCCAACGTGGCTATTTTACAGAGAATTACAGAGAGTTTAACGTTGTCATAATTGAAAAAGGTTTCAATAACAACAACAATTATAATAATTATTTTTATAAAAAATTGTTTTAATAATCTGTTATAAATCAGAAAAAAATTTATAAATTAAGACTCAATAAAATTTCTGTTTAGTTTAGCTCAAGTGAGTAGAGAACCCACCAATAAATTTACCAAAAAAATTTTTTTAACTTCCCGCCAGGAAAATTAAAAATTTTTAAAAATCGAGAATATTTAACCCGTTTTGGAAAAATTGAGTCCTCATCAGTTCTCCACGTTTTGAGGTCTTAGAAAACTCTACTGACAAATTCTGGGAGCCCGTCACAATGTCTGTATTTATGAGTGTGTGTACGTATGTGTGTGTGTGTGTGTAAGTATGTGACCCGTTTATAACTTTTCAATGGCTGAAAAGAATCCCACCAAACTGGCAGCATTCTGAGGAGCGTTCTTAAATTTAGATTTCCTAAATTTGAATCGATTCGATTTGGTAGATTTCAAGATATCCCAAAAGTCAGAATGACTTTTAAAAAGCTTCCTCGATCCATTCCACAAATCAGCTGACATATAAAAACCACGTCGTTTGTGATAAACCAGTTAAAAATCGGTTAACCCGTTTGGGAGATATTGTGAATGAAAAAAATTCGAAAAAAGTGATTAATTTTGAAACACTCCGAAATCATGTATCTGCTCCATTAGGGCCCCCGATTCTTTACTCGTAATCGAAAACTACTTCAATGATGAATGAATCGGTTGATTTGAAAATTAAAACAAACGTTTTTTAGGTCGAAGAGCTGAGAAGCATGAAAATCACGTTCCGGGTACAGGGATATTTTTTATGGTAAATTATTTTCCATATATTTTCTTGTATTTGACAATTAGGGTCAAAAGAGTACCGTTTGCTGAGCACGTTGATACTATTTTAAATGCTTCATTTTGCAACGTTGGATTAGATACTCTGGAGTCCATTGCAGATATAGTCAGGCCTTTGCATGCGCTCTGCCGAAAATATTGCATCTGTTGGTAAATATCCTTTAGATATATTTTATGGGGGCTTCGGTAAATACTATGTCTGAGCCCTTTAGTTGTCCACGAGACACCACCTGAAATATCGGGATATATTTTTTCTTTTGAAATTAATCTCAATCTGAAATTAATGCAACTAATCAGGACATTTATAATGTTAAGATACGATTTAGAAAATTTCATAAAACCCAGTGTTTTATGAGTGCTTTCTTCGACTTAACTTTTGAAACCCACAAAATGGTTAACCCGCTATGCCTGAACACATTTTTGTTTGCATGCAAACAAAATTGAAGTAGAAGATCGTCATACTGAAAGTCATCTTGAGGTCTTTTTGCTTAAGCTGTCTATTTTTTGAAATATATATTTTTTTCGTCTACCCCGTTCTTTCTATCTCACATCACTATTTTCACATGCACCAAAGTGCTGTTTAACATAACGAATGCAACATGCAGATGAAGAGATGGATGGATATTGCCAAAGAGTGGTGCCCAGACGATTCCTTTGGCAAATAAAAAGAAGCAAAATAATAATAAATAAATAAAGTAGTAAAAATTAACAAATAAAAATGTTGTTGTATTTATTTATTTATGCTTTTTGGTTTGTTTATATAATCATGAGTGTCTTCGCCAAATGCTATTTTGCAACTTTGTTGCATTTATATTGTTTTTGCTCCTGCTGCTTCAATAACTGCAGCGATGCCTGTGAAAAGAGCACAAAACAACACATCAGACAGTCATATTCATATTTCATATTCAATTTCTTAATTATTGAATAGTTATTACAGATCTGGTTGCACAGCACACAAAATGTATACATTTTGGGAAAAATTTGTCTGAGTTTTTCCTCTTCTCCTCTAACCGAACCGCTGGATATGCCGTGAAAAACGGAGCTATCGAAGCATACAATTTTGCATATTCGACAGTTTCACATGGCAGGGACGATATGTCAAGTGTATTTTTGCATAAAATATCTGCATTATATTACATCACACGGTCCTATATCTGTACAAACGAGGGTTGTTCGAAAAAAGTTTTCTTGCATCACTAAAAAAAAATATTTATTTATTCATTAATTTCTATTTTTTGTGGAGTAAAATGTGCCCTCTTCCACAGAAATATTGCAAATAATGCAATAGTTTGTTCCAATCCTTGAAGCAGTTATGATATGACCTTGAGTCCTCTCAGCGTTTCCGTCTTTCCTTAAATGTGGCGAAAAGCCAAAGAGAACCATCAATTCTCTTCAATCTTGAGAACCAGAAAAAGCCCGAACGGCCCAAAATTGGTTGGTAAAAATCAGGTTTTTTCTATAAAATTCACTGCCGCACACTTCAAGCCTAAAATAACTTACAAAATTCATGGCATGAACCAGACGATATACCAACCGACATCTTTGGAATTTTCTTTTTTAATAGTCATTTGAAAATTGTCCATGAAAATTTTTATCACTTTCTCAACACTTTTATCGGATATTGATGTGCCGGGGGGCATATTTTGCTAGAAGAGAACACAAAAATGCAAAGTTTTCCAGTGAAATAATGAAAAATTTTTGAAAGAAAAACGTTGCTGTTCTTCGGAAATGATTAGATGCTGTAAAAGTGAATTTCTTTCGATAAATTCAAAATTATTTTGATTTCTTTTGTAGAAAAAATGCAACATTTTTTACACTTTTTAATAGAAGATGGCAACATTTTGTAATTTTAAAATATAGAATTTATTAGAAATGAATTCAACTTCCCATGCGGAAAATAATTTCCCTTTTAAAGCTCCTCCAAACTGACAATTTTCATGAAAGCAGTTACAAATTTTTACATGTTTCCCCAAAAATGGTCGAAAAGTGTTTTTAAAAGAGTTTCACTTGAATTGCATTCCAAGACTTTTCAAATCAAAAGCCACGTGCGTGTTGACACCAAAATCGAAATACGCAATTGAAATGCGCTATTTGCATACGTTCCTGCGAGTGATTTTATTTTTCAATTATTCATGTACACACGCAACTTCTTGTACTTTTTCCCACGCCCTAACAAAAATCTTCCATTTGATGGCGACGGAACGTCAGAGAAACGGTTAAACCTTTAAGTGCCGCTAAGACGACCTGCATAAACATGCATACTTACTTACGTAAGTATGTGATTTTGTTTTGTAAAGGGTGGTTTTTTTTAAGAGGCATTGAACTTTTCTCTTAAATATATATCATGACATCTCCGTACAGTGATTTCTTTTAATGTAATAAGGACTTGGGAGAATTGTGCTCTCCCAAAAAAAAAAAAAATAAAAAAATTAATTCCCTTGTATTTCAACTTCCAGTTGATTGCCAACAGATTCAACAAACTCGTGCCACACTTGATGATCAGCAGTGATGCATTTCCGAACAGGCCCTAAAAGGAGTAAATGGCTCCAGGAATCCTTCCAATTGACGAAAACTCTGCCGAATAGAACGCTATAAGTAGAAATAAATTTACAAAGCTTTTGTTCGCTTATTAGCAAAAAGTCTTTGAACTCTGATTTGCCCAAGTACACTGAAAACAAAGAAGTTTGACAGTTTGACCCCCATCTGAAGTTCAAAAAAAAAAAAAAACACCCTTCACATAATTAAACGCATTGTTATTTTGTAAACTTCTCATTAATTATGCAACAAAAGGAAATTGTATTTCTTATTGAACATTTGAAAAGCAAAATAAATTATTTATTATTCAATTGAAATGAAATGACGCACTACCACGTTGTTACATATCGAATGTTACTCCTCCCAAAATTGTTTTCCCTGAAATCTTGATGTCATTCAACTTCTGATTATAAAATAAATAATTTTTCTTTTGTTTTTCTGATCAAAAACATATTGTTTTTAGTGAGTGTCAATATATTTTTTTGTATAATTAATAACCAGTTTTATTGATTGGCAAAAATTTATTAACAAAAAAAAAATTGCTTTCAAATTGCATCAGCGTTGCCAGAGGAAAATTGTAATTTGACGATATAAAATTTTTATTGTTGAGTAATTTTAGTTGTAAAATAATAGGTTAAATAAATCTACTGAAATTTTAAGTGCCTCTAAATTTTATCTAAATTTATACCATCTGATTTATACTGGTTCTTCCAAACATTAAAAACTTCCGGTTTAGCAAATGTATTAAAATTTTTTACTCGAAATGCCTTCCACCACATGATGGGCTTGGAACTACGTCAATACCTTCGAAGGATAAATTATGCAATGGCCCACCGTTCGTGTAATCATTAACTTATTCCGACAAAGCTGTAACTCTGGCAGCATTGGAAGCCAAAATGCTAGCCTTTTTTTGAAGCACACGAAAAAGCAGTAAAAAAAAAGACTGAATGGACAGGAAAGGCAACTAGAAGGAGCGGCAGACATATGCAGGAAATCATTGTTAAATATTTAATGCCGCTATATAAGAACCATAGAATTTGGGGCACCCTACGGTTGGTAATTGTTGATCACTAGATTGTCGCCTTCCTCTCTACTCTCTCTCTCTCTTCCTGTCCTCAATAATGTTTAATAGTTTAAGCTAAAGAATATCAATATCTTTACATGAATCTGCTCTTACGCAATCCTTGGCCTTTCCATTTCCCTAAATGCCTTCATGCCCTGCAACCCAAACTATCTTTGCGTCAACTCTTTTAAGTCTAGTGGGATGTCAAAAATTGGAAAAACAATTTTTTTCGCGGCAAAAAGTTTTCTATATTAAAATCGAATGTCCTTCGAGGACCAGTTTGCGCATAATATAAGATTCGAAGAGCTATTTAATCCTACAATATTGTTTTATACGGCGTATGTAAAAATTAAAATCATGCTAATTTTTTAAACACAACTGTCGGTACATGGAGCGGTTAACAAAATACGGACGGGTTCAGATCGGCAAGAAGATAACCTACAACACACATACATATAAGTAAATGATCGCTGATGATATATGAAACACACACACATACAAACATACAAATTTATGTGGGTGTATGTTGGCAACAACATATAAATAGTTGATGTAGGCATGTTGCCGCAATAGTGCACCTGCACACTCGAATGTAAATTTATATTCTGGTGGTCTCATCACCTAAACAACTCACAAATTCTGTGCGATATCTTCACTAATTTATGCTTTAATTCTAATTGCTTTCGAAACGCAAATTTTCTTGAATTAAAGAAAAAAATCTCAGGCAGTGAAATAGTTGCCGTCTAGACCTACTTGAAACTGCACAGCGGTCCAACAGCTCCATGCCTCCTCTTGTTCAAGTCGACCTGCTGTTAATATATTTAGTCGTATCTAATCTATTAAGTCATATTCACTCGTGTCTGTGTTGCAGCCCATCATGCCGAAGGGGAACACCCCTTTTACACAAACGTAATCTTCGTTTCGTTTATTGTTTTTATTGTTTAGCTTTTGCAACTTTGTTTAGCAGAGGTATTCGCTAAAATAAACTTAAAATGAAAATAAAAAATGGGAACCAAAAAAAAAAACAACAAAACTTTGTAAAAAAATTAACACAAACGGCTGATATTTTTCTAGGAAAGTGCACAACAGCATTTATTCAGTTGACTTGTTCGGTTCACTTCTACACAACTTAAAACATCATTATGATGGTGATCATCATTATGAACGTCATTTTCGTTTACAACCGCATGGGTTGCCTTAAGAGGAACAAGTGTTTAGAGGCACATGCACTTAAAATATGTGGTTCATCTCCAGAAGACCCTATTGACAGACTCAATACGTAGAAGTTGAGTGCTTTAAGTAGTCGCACACAAACCCACACACGCACACGCAAGTGTATTTAGATAGAGACAAGTTCAGGATCGCACGACAATTGATGGACAGGTTAATTGTTGAGCTACAACAACACGGACGGTCTTTTGTTGTAAAATAAAAAGTAAATTTTTTCTTATTTTGAATTTTCATTACGGAATGCATTTACAATTTCAATGTGTTTCTTCCTTAACACTTCATATTTAAGTCTTCTGGTTGGCTTTTTCTTTTCATGAGAAACAAAAAAAAGCCCTTGTCATGTTTTCTTCTTCTTGTTTTTTTTTTTTATTGTTCCAGATCAAAAGATCGTTTTTACTGATAACATTTGAAGGTGCAAATTCGACTTTAAATGCCGCCTGAAGCTGATTTTATGAAGTATTAAAGGGTATTTCCAATATATTTTCTTTTTTATAAAACTAGACAACGAAGAGAGGAGAAGTCCTATCTTAAAAGTCCTCTACTTTGAATTCTCATATATACTAGATTTTGCCTGCAATAAAGACACTAAAATATCCCCTAAGGAAGGCAACGCAAAGACATAAACAAAAATATTTTTAAGTTGCTTTTTATGGCAGCGTATCGCCGATGCTGGTGGTATCAGGATGAAATTACGTAAGGTGGCATCACTACAACAGATGAAAATTTTTCACTCAGCCGTTGTTTGACTACACTGATGTCAAGTCAAGTTCTTGTGTACAACAAGCCCTCCTCGTGTTTGTGTATGGGAGCGTTGTTGGCATTTGGCAGGTGCTCAGGATTTCAACGTCTGTTGTTGCTATAAATTTTGAGGTGGAACATGACCTCACACAAACAACAATTGCTTGGGTTTTTATAATGTTGTATTTATTCCCGTGACAAGTCCACCTTAAACCCCGTCTATACAGTGAAACTTTTGCTGCAGCCGTTTTTAGTAAGAAATAACGAGAGAGAAATAGAGTGGGCGTGTTTTTTATAGAGTGATACAACTTTGAGTTGACATCACTGATTTATTTGACCATCCATTTAACAGCTGATAGTTGCTTTTTCTTCAGTTTGCTTTGACATTTCATTACGGATCGACTTACACCAGAGTAACGCGTGCGAATTGTGGAAGTTTTTAATCGAAATAATGGTTCTGTTCGTCAAATTTATCGTGCAGTTCGTCCATTTTATGGCGTACATAATCGTCCTTCAGAGCTGCTAATTTGAAGAACAATAGATCGTTTTTGAATCACATTTACTGTTATTGATAGTGTGCATCCCATAAGACGCCGAACAGTGCGCACTGAAGAATCTATAGCCGCTGTACAGGAAAGCATTGATGACAATCCTAATCAATCAATTCGTCGCCGTTCTCAGCAACCGGGGTTGTGTCCTTCCACTTTATGCAAGATTTTACAAAAAGATCTTGGCGTAAAAGCTTTCAAGATTTAACTTGTGCAGGAATTAAAACCAAACGACCATCGTATGCGGCGCCAATTCGGCGAATGGGCTGAAGCACAAATTGATATTGATTTTGAATTTCCATTCAAAATTTTATTTCCCGATGAAGCCCATTTTTGGCTGGATGGGTACGTAAATAAACAGAGTTGTCGCATTTGGAGTGGGGAGAATCCACAAGCTTTTTTCGAAACACCATGACATCCACAGAAAATGACTGTTTGGTGCGCTTTATGGGCTGACGGAGTTATTGGCCCATATGTCTTCAAAAACGATGATGGTCAGAATGTTACTGTTTGTGAAAATTGGTGTTCCAGATTGCGCCTTGTACGCACGAGCCGTGGCGGCCACATGGCCAAAATCATATTTAAACATTAATGTCAAAAGATTTTCTATCCAATAAAGACCGTTTCATTGATATCAAAAATATATTATTATATTTTATAATGATTTAAACTTGTATCACTCTATAAAAAACACATGTTATTTCCATTTCATCACTGTCACACAATATAAAAACTGCTGAAACAAAATATTCACTGTGTGGACCACGAATTATTATTCAAGAAATTTTAAATACTCTGTAAAACCAAAAGCACAGGGCCTAATTTTGTAAGCCACGTCGCGTTAGTGAATCTTAGAAGGATCCGAAATTGGTTGTTGTTTTTCAATCTATGTGTTCATCGAATAAAAGCAAAGATATTTTGGCTCTATTGAACTTTTAAAAATATTGAATCTTCTGATATCACTTTGGTGACATGATTCACACAATTAAAGCGAAATCTGTTGATACGGAAAATATTTCTATTGAGGATTTCTTGACTTCTCTTCGATATTGAAAAAATAAATAAATTTTCAGTGTTTAAACACAATAAGTCCGTAACTCCAGGCAACAACGCTGCTGTTTAATAAGCAAAGCCCAAATAAGTAAATCTACAACTACAAATTTCAAAAATTTTCTCACAATATTTTTATGTGTTTTGAAATTACATTAAAATATGACAATATTTTCGTAAAAATTAGTACCGAAAAGTCACAGCATAAAAAAAGAGCTGCTAAAATAAAATGGATTCAAGTAGAATTGGCTTGTACGTTCTGTTCCATTATGAATCAGCTGTTTTGTTGTTGATCAATTTAAAATCCGTATAAGAGATTTATTTAATTTTCCGTTTTATTCAGTACCTGACGATTCAGGTACTGAAAGGCCACGAAAAATGTGCTCGTTTCAGTGTCTTGTGGAATGAAAAAAATTCTGAATAATTTATTTATATATAATTGTTTTTTTTAATAAAAGTGTTTACTAAACAGGACTTTCAATAAATTTCACGTTTGTTTTTGATTATCGTTTGCTATTCGAAACAGCTGATTTCTGCAGCAGGAAGAATATTTACAAAGTATTTTCCGCAGAAAAGAAGGACGCAGAACGACAACTAAAAGTAAAAACTATTGAGGCCTTTATGGATCATGACCGCTTTCCCGGACCAAATTTTATGTCAAATTGTATGGAATACATCGTTGAGCCCAACATCTGTTTCATTATTAAATATATCTTTTCTACGAGAAAAAGATTTGTTGCTTTTGTTGTAAATATTATTAACAAAAAAAATCATGCTTTTTATAAATTTCTTAAGCGAGAATTTCGTTCTGTCTCGGGAATCAGATGCAGGCATTTGGCGTCTTTTCGAGCAGAGTTTATACACGTTCCGTTTATAGCAAATTTTTAAATATTTGAGTTGTTCTTTTCAAATGTAATTCATGATTTTTTTTTTATTTCTATTAAGATCGGCCAGTGGTCAAAATTCACCGGAAAAATATGCGATTCTTTCTTCAAATCAGGACAACTGAAGTGTAAGAAAAATAACAAATTTCTTGTTTCCCAGAACGAGGAGCTCGATAAGTTCATAAGTTTCATTAATTATACAAAAGAGTGTAAGAGTATGTGTGTGTGTGTGAGTGTGCCCATCGACACCTCTTCTTTTACATTGAATTGATGTTTTATTATTTTATATTATTTGTTTATATATTCGAATGTTTTCTTTATTTTCTTTGCGTTTATTAACTGCTAAACCACAAGTGTGTGAAATTCATTCACCTTTAATTTTAAGTGTTTTGTGTCTGCGTGTCTGTCCTCTTTGTTTATCTGTTTTGTTTGCATGTTGTTTATTTGTAAAGAGACCAGAAGAAATGAAAACAGAAACAAAAAAATTTTTAAATATATAAAACCAGAAGGAGCGCTATGTTCGGCTGTAGCAAATCTTAATTACGTGCCACTGGAAAAGTCAATCCAATTCATATGAACAATTTTATAAACTTTTATTAAAAAAAAACTAACAAACATTTGCTCTGGCGATGTTGGAAATATTCTAAACCTATTTAGGCGTAAATGTAAAAATAACATCTGGCATCACTGAGCTGCTTTATAAACAAATAATTGAACTTCTTCGATTTAAACAGATAAACTTGGCCCAAATACCAGTTAATTTTTAATATCGGGACGGTTTGATAACTCTGTCAGTACACGAAGACAATTTTTTTTCCGGCAAATCAGCTAATTTTTTTTAATTCCCTCCAAATAATAGATTTTCTCTAGGCCCTTAAAATTGCCAAATGAAGCCTCCTGCTCAAAGTGTGACAGTAGTCTGACTATTAAAACACAGTGCTGCAATTTAAATCTACTGCCAGGGAAACTAAAGAAGTCATGAAGTTATCCTGGAAAACGTCTAGAGGAAATGTGCTGTTGGCCCATAAATAACCCAGGGGTTTTTTTTTAATTCTTATTCCCCATTCGGGAAGAAGGTCACAAAACTACGATGGCTTATAGATTTCTAATAATTAATATATTTATTAAAATTTTAAAGTAGAAAACAAAGTAAAATTATTGAAGATTTAATTTTGCGAAAAAGTTGCGTTAAAGTTCGTGAGTCATTCAATATTTCACACGGTGATGTGATCTTGACAAGTCTGACTTGTGCGTTAAGAAAATATGTTGGGGTGCACTAAAATTGTAATTCTGGGACAGATTTTGTTGGCATGCCGAACGACTCGATAAAGTCTATAAAAAAGTTTATAACATTATAGTTTCCATGGAACCAGAATGATAAATACAATCAGCGGTGAATTTTGTTGGAGACTAAGAAACGGTGTAATTTGCTGGGACCACGAATAACAATTATTTGAAAATATTAAAATCAAAATCTCTTCATGTTAGAATCGTCGGAATCTCATACTGTCGTACACCAAAAGATCCACAGTGGCCTGCTCTTTCAGAATCCAAGGTGATCGTAAAAAATTATCTCAACTCCACTTATAAGAGTTAGTTTTCAAAGAAAAAATGGCAGCCCAGATGAAGTTGTTAAAAAATGAGTTTTATTTTCTCATCAGAGACAAAAAACTCTTTTGAAGAGTTTTAGTTTTTTATTTAAAAATACTGAGCTAAAAAGAATCTGTCATATCTCTCAAAATAAGACTTAATTTGTACACAATTATAAAGTCTTAATTAAAAAAAAAAACTCTCTCAAAAAGAGCCGTTTATTTCTCCCAAGAAAAGAGTTTAATTTATTCAGGGAACTGTATTATTCCCAGTAAAACCCTAATAATTTAGAATTTTCAATTCTTCTTTTTTTTCAATAAATAATTATTTCCATTTTACTTACAATTTATATGGTTGCAATGGAAAATCGTTAGATCAGGGTTTCAATTTATATAAAGCGAGTTTGACCTTTTAATTAATAATATAAAGCTCTTGAAATGAGTTTGAAGTAAGAGCCTTAAGAGAGTTGTACTCAATGATGGCAAAATGGAACGCTCTTTTATAAGAGATTCATACGAACTTATATTAAACATAGAAATATAAATAAATTTTTAAATGGATGGTTTGTTGTTGAAGTCTCAAAATAGAAGTTATAAAATTTAAATCATATCATTTATAACCGTTACGATAACTGATATTTTGTTCCAGTTATTATGGATACTAAACTCATGTAAACCATTTTTATCAATAACCAGCTAAGCTTATAGACCGTAGGGTGCATTTCTGCATAAAACCGGTTACAGTTGTTATTTCGCGTTTGGAATTCTTTACTCATCACGATTGTTAAAATAACAACAATAACCAGAGATGTAGAAGAAGACTTTGGAGAAGTTGTTTATGAATTTCACTTTTTTTTCTTTCTAAATAACATTTTTATGCTAAAATGAAAACAATTTACAAATAAAAATAGAAGACAACGTCAGAGAAAGAAAGTCACACATACAGAGACAGAGCCAGAGAAGTTTATACGATTTTGTATGCATGTATTTGTCTATATATGCGGATACATTTGTGTGTGTGTGTGTAAATTAGCATAAACAAAAAAATGGCCAATAAACATTGTCATTCAGCGAAACAGTAAAAATGTAATTATTCTTTTTGAAAAACAATAGAACTTGAAGCCAGATTTATTTGCAACCACACACATGTATGTCTCTTGTCACACACATACACATGGACGTTCATTACTGATAGTAAAAGTGTATTAAAGTTTTTTCTAACTTAGTGATGGACTATGCGATGAAAGGAATTGTTGGAAAGTATGGCTTTTAGGCTTTAAAATAGAGCAGCAAGAGTATGATATTTTTAAATTGATTTTTATTTAAAGAGAAATTTATGTGTGCGCTTCTTTTATAACATCAATTGTGAGATCTATCCATTTAAACTTTTAAATATGTACCTTCTCAATATGTAACCAGCATTTGTTTTTAAAAGAGCAGATCCAGTTTCTATGGATCTTTTTGTATGTTTATTAGGCAACTTGAAATATTATTTCAATCATGAGACAAAATCGTCATGGCTATTAAGCAAATCACATCAGTGTTGCCCGATAATATTACTTAACACTCCCTTTGGAGACATTCCCAGCAAATCGTTGCATTTGTTAAGCCATCATTATCATTAATAAGATGTCACACAATCAATATAATTCCAACACAAATAAAATAAATGATATCCCTATCCCTTTAATGATATCTCGTTGAAATAAATACATATATTATTTTCTTTTGTATCATATTCTTGAATAGTAAAGAAAACAAAAACTAAATTAAAGCTTGACTTGGTTCAAAGACCCAGACCCAAAGGCATCAGAGCTTTAGTAAAATAGTTAGAGGGGGAGGAAAAAGAAGGGAAATAAGTGTTTGAAGTTTCTAAACAGTTGACAGATTGTAATAAAATTTCATAAGATATTTAAGGAGTTGCTAGCGAGTAGAACTAAAATTTTAGTACCAGGAAAGCTTAAGTCGGTGTATCGGCGTTACTTCAGTTTTGCCGATATATCGTTGATGGTGATATATGCCGCCGATATACAATTGTTTTTCGAAATTATTGTCGCATAGTGCAGAAACACTTTTAAAGTGTGTCCTGTCGTCTCAGAAAGACCTTTTTTTCATTGTAGTTCAAACCGGTTTTCGAAATCCTTCATCTGCATAAAAGTCGAGCCTTTTTTTTTTTTATTAAACATCTTATTAAAATCTTGTATAAATATTAATAAAATTTTTCATTGTTATTAAAATAAAATATCTTAAAATATTTTATAATTTAACTTGATGTTTTAAGATCTGGTTAATATAGGGTGTTTTTTATAGAGCGATACACTTTTGAGTTGGCATCACTGCTTTATGTGACCACCCATTTAACAGCTGATAGTTGCTTTTTGTTTAGTCAGAGCAACGCGTGCAAATTGTTGGAATTTTTATTCAAAATAATGGTCCTGTTCGTTAAACTTATCGTGCACTACGTCCATTCAAAATTTTATTTTCCGATGAAGCCCATTTTTGGTTGAATGGGTACGTAAATAAACAGAATTGGAATTGTCGCATTTAGAGTGAGGAAAATTACTGTTTGGTGCGCTTTGTGGACTGGCGGAGTCATTGGCCCGTATGTCTTCAAAAACGATGATGGTCAGAATGTTACTGTTTGTGAAAATTGGTGTTCCAGATTGCGCCTTGTACGCGCCAGCCGTGGCGGCCACATGGCCAAAATCATATTTAAACATTAATGTCATAAAATTGTCTATCCAATAAAGACCACTTCATATTACTAAGTTTTATTATGATTTAAACTTGTAGCACTCTATAAAAAACACCCTATATGAGTTTCTTATAAATAATCTCATACACTGCGGTTTTATATAATTAAATAGCTACTCCATCTGAATTTTTTTAATTTTACTAGAACTTAAATTTAATACGCGCATCAGTATCAGTGTCGCCTAATTTTGTTTTTTAATAGCGGTATCGTACTGGCAAAAGGGCGTATCGTTACTGCCCGAATTAAAACTGTTTAGTATTTCGGGATGTCGAAAGAATTCTTAGAAACTGATTTTGTTCAAAATGTAATGTTAAAAGATAAAGAAACTTTTCGGATAATATTTTGAACGCACCTCGTATACCTTACTATTGCTAATGTTTGTATGCATCAACCACGTAGTTTTTGTTGTTCAATGATGTCAGTTAAGGTTACGTTGAAGACAATTTAATTTAACTTTCGGCTAAAGTTCAAGGCTGACTTTGAGTCGTACTTTGGGGCCAGACAATAACTCAAGGAAACGCAATTTTATTGTTTAACAAACATGTTTGGAACGTTTTGATTATTTTGGTTATAAACATTCAGCTGTAATCGTTATTGCCAGTCGTTAAGACTGTATAATTCCTTCATGCTTTTGCTTGTATTAATTCGGCAATCTTTTCTCAAAAATTATTAAAACTCGCATGTGATTAACGAACAAAATAAAAATAAGTTATTTGTTTTGTGTTTTGCGATTTACATGCGAGTATATTTTATTCCTTCTCCCCTGGCTCAGGTACAGTAATTTATTGTTCATTATTTATCGATTAAATACAATAAATTAACGAAACAAAACATTGATTGGCAATTGAGGTGTTAAAATTATGTCAAGCACCGCTGCGGTGTTGAAGTTTTTTTTGAGCAAAAATATTATATTTCTGAACATTTTAGTTTCCTTAAATGGTAAAAATAATAAAGAACAATAACGTTATTACGAATAGCAGCAGAAATCAAAACAATAATAACAACAACAACACAAAAAGAGCGGCCGTAAAATGAAAATGACAGGCACGAATTTTGTTCACATCACACCCGTTCGTTCATAAATCCCGCCGAAAGAGGTTCACTGAACGCTTTTGTACGACTTAAATAAGTTATTGTTGTTGCCGTTTTTTTTTTGCTGTTGTTATTGCTTTTGTTAAATTAATAAGTAAATATGTAAATGAGAAAGTAAATAAAATGAAATCAACTACTTAAAATACAATACATTGTTGTTGTTGTTGTTGCTGTTCACTCACTTGCTGTGGCAGCTATTAAAAGGAATTGGATCGTGATTTTTTTTCATTTTTAATTTGCAAAAAATATTTAAAATATCTGCTATCATTTGCAAAAATGTCGTGCACCAATAACACCTGTTAAGGCCTGCCATTGGGAAATGCTCCTCTTGGGTTAAGCCAGTGCAAATAATGCTGATAGAAAAGGGGTTGTTAGTTGTTTCGTGTGCAACCACACGAGCAACATTTCGCGTTTTTATAAAAGAATAACGGCCGCACAACCGCGACTTCAATTCCTTGTATTTGTTGAAAGCGAACACGTACAAAATTTGATATAAAAAATTCAAAATTTTGCACAAGAGATTCGATCACTTCTGCTTTTTGGAAAATTCATAAATTTTTAAGTGTTTTTGCAATGCATTTTTAATTTTGACAATTTCATAAATATTTTCCAGCCCTCTTTTAATATACAGCGAGCGGTGTTTTTTAAAATGGAAAAAGTTTTAATCAAATCACTTTTAGACACCATCTGCTAAAGGATTGTTGCTCATCAACATATTTTAGCATTTGAGCTGGAAAAAAAATAACAAAAAAATATTTACATTAAGATTGTGTAAAATCCAGAGTTTATTTTGAAATCCCCATTTTGATTTAATAATTATATTCATTGAAACTGCTGCACCATGCACTGCACTGACTGCCCGGTGCCGGCCGCATTTACGTTTTCCTACATCATTCCGTGATGTGATGACTTCGTAATTGCATGCAAAAAAATTCCATCGCATACGAATGCAAGTGACCAAAGCAAATAAACAGGCGGGACAGACAGGCAGGCAAATGGAATGTGTGTATGTATTTTGTTGTTGTTGTTGTTGCTGTTAAATCTTACACAAAACTTTTCCATGAATGAAATTTCATAAAAATTCTGCAGATTGGCCATCGAAAATATTTCAAGCACTTGAAAAGAAATTACTAAAAAAAAAAATAATAATATTAAATGAATATGTAAATGGAACTGTTAAAGGGAATTAATTTATTTTTTATTATTAAACTTTTTTTCAAGGAAATGAATGGTTTTCATTAATTAAATAAACAGGTTGAGTAAATTGGGTATGGAAATATTTGCATTTCAAAATATTTTTATTGGTTGAAGGCAGCGTGTGATTTACGAATGCACTTTTCAAATCATTCAAGTTATGAATGCAAGCACGCGCGCGTGTGTGTGTGTGTGTATGCGTGTAAATCTATAAATATTTTATTCACAATATTAGATTGTGTAATAACGAATACTTTCTTTATATTAACACTGAATGAAAAATTTACTCACACGCCTGATTTGCGTCAATCAATCAATAGCGTTGCTGTTCATGTCTGCAACGATTAATTGGGTTCTATTAAATTTGTGCATGCGGGCTACGCAGCAAAAACTTAATCGAAAATGAGAACAATGAAAAACATGCTGATAGAAATATACTCCAACAATTAAGAAATTTGTTGTCTTATGGTTTAGTACTATTGGTTACGCTTATTTCTTCAAATATTTGCGGGACGTGAACGTGGCTTAAGTATTTCGCTGAATAAAATAAAGGGTGTTTTTTATAGAGTGATACAAGTTTAAATTGCAATAAAACTTAGTAGTATATTTTTGATATCAATGAAACGGTCTTTATTGGATAGACAATTTTATGACATTAATGTTTAAATATGATTTCGGCCATATGGTCGCCACGGCTGGCACGTACAAGGCGAAATCTGGGACACCAGTTTTCACAAACAGTAACATTCTGACCATCATCGTTTTTGAAGAAATATCGCGCCAATGACTCCGCCAGCCCATAAAGCGCATCAAACAGTACTTTTCTGTGGATGTCATGGTGTTTCGACAAAAACTTGTGGATTCTCCTCTCCACTCCAAATACGACAATTCTGTTTATTTACGTACCCATTCAACCAAAAATGGCCTTCATCGGAAAATAAAATTTTGAATGGACGAAGTGCACGATAAGTTTGACGAACAGAACCATTATTTTGATTAAAAATTTCCACAATTTGCACGTGTTGCTCTGGTGTAAGTCGATCCACAATAAAATGTCAAAACAAAGTGATCAAAAACCTGCGATCAGCTGTTAAATGGGTGGTCAAATAAAGCAGTGATGCCAACTCAAAGTTGTATCACTCTATAAAAAACAGCCTATAGAAGATGTGAAATTTTGCATGACCTGATCTTTAATAAAATTTCATAATACTTTTGATCGCAACATAAGTTGCAGCAACTTTTTAGAAACTTGATAAATAACACTTGAGCAACACTCACTCTGAAGTGGTTGCATTTTGTAAAAAATATCTTTTAATTTTTCTAACTTAAATTTATTTACAACTGGTGATCGAATGGCTGCCTGTTTGCTTAAATTTTTATTCATATTTCCGTTTTTATAAATAGGAAAATTAAACTTCTAAATTCTGAAAGCCACTTAAAAATTAACAGATTGCGAAACTGTGGATTTGCGTTTTCAGTATCCTGGGGGGTCTTGGCCATTTCTGAAGAGCGTATAAAGTGTTCAGCCGTTTAGCTGTGGATCTTTTGATATTTTCTATAAGCGATTAGCGATCAACTAATTGCTGCAAAGTTGCCGTACTATCGATAAACTAAAAGGTTGCCTGATGATCTGCATTAACTAATTAAAACACGCTCAATGATCACTTATTTTTCTTTATCTGTACGGAAAAAGATCAGTACGTCCAAAATTAAATTGAAGTATAACACCTGACAGTTTGACGGTATTTGTTTGCGTCGTGTCAGACTAAGTTGGCTATTAAGGCTCCTCCCATTTTTTGTACATCCGACTTCTCAGTCGGTTTCTGCGCTGCTTTTTTCAGCTAAATTTTTGAGGAAAATACAGTTGATATGAAAACCAGCTCGTTTCGTTTCACATACAGAGAAATATATTTTTTTTTCTATTTTATTATGAGATACAAGAAAAATGGTAAACAGAAAGAAACAAATAAATAGTTTTTGTAACGATAATTAAGAAATTGTATGAAAAACAAAAACAAAAAACGAAACAATTTTGCTTAACAATGTTGCAGAAATTGTTTTCTTTTTGGTTTCTTCAAAGCGAACTCATGCAACCGATTGTCTGACTATCATGTATTATTTGAAGTTGCAAGTAAGTATCTCGTGTGCTTGACTTGTGCATTTTCTCCGCAAAGAGCGACACTGGATATTTGGCACAATTGCCGCCTTCAGCTTGAAACGCTTATTAAAATTACCCACTATGGGACGCGTAATGGCCACCTTTACGGCCAAATTAATACAACATTAAGTGTTTGTAATGCGAACGCAATGTTTTGCCAAGAAACATAATAATTTATTATTTTGTTGTACAAATTACATGTCCACCTGTCTGCCAGCCATGCCACACATATTTAACAAGTAACAAACGATTTATTTCAATTCTCTTGTTAAAAAGCTTATTAAAAGCTGTTGAAATATTCAACGGATTTTAAATCATGAATTAAAAGTTTTCACATGATTTCCTTTTCAAGTCGCATGTCTGAATTTTATTAAAAATATGTTTTTCATAGCAAATTAAAATATTTCAGTGAAATGGGAAAAACGAAATAATTCAATTTCACGTCAAGATATATAATTTTTGTTTGTTTATGTGTATGTATAAGTAAATAGGTGTATGTTACTTACAACTACCAACAGACTTTTTGGACAAATATCTTATTATTTTTTTATTTTTCTTGCAAACAAGTCTTTATTGCTCTTAAGGGCGTTTAATTTGTTTCATTTAGGGCTACTGGAATTAAAAAAAAATACAAATAACTTTTTAAAATTTAAAATAATAAAAATATTGTTGTTGCCTAAATTAGCTTTACATTATGAATATGTTGACAACTCAGAGATAACTATTTAGGTTGTGCTTATCTTCACGACAATACCTTTCAAATCATTCATGTTTCATTAATATTGGCGGACGATAAGACATTTGGAATTGTACCCAAAATATAGGTGCAACTCAGTTCTATGTAACATGAATTTATTTCATCGATTCTCTTTTAGGGATTCTCTTTTTTAACGTGGGCAGGTTTAGTCGTCTCATTCCGTTTCTAGTAAAAATAGATTGTAACCCTGGATTTATTATTGCAGCAGTTTAAGATCCCAGCCAGTATATGTTGAGCCTGTCCTGGGTCTTCTAAGATCAGCTTCCTTTGTGCTATATGCTCACCACTGTAGTGCGAGTCGGCGAGAACGGAGGAATCTTTTTTTCTTTTAAACGATGGGTTAGTTAGTAAGAAATCGTGCAGCTGAATAACGACAACAGTATTTGCGCAAATTGTTTTGTTTTGTTTTGTTTTTATTTCAAGAGTTTCGATCACTTGAAATACGCTAAAACTTGACTGACTTCCGGGGCTTATGGCTCGGTCCTCTACTTCGAAATGGGAATAAAACTGTAAATTAAAGTTAAGTCAGGTTATTGTAATTCCCGAATATCTGTCGGGTAACTACTTTTCGGGCAACCTCTACAATGCAACCAAACACCCAGAAAGTTTCAGCAGCCATAACAACAACGTACTGTTCACACAATTAATATTCTTCCCGGTTGATCGTTAAAAAAAAAGAAAATTCAAAACTTTCAAAATCCCTTAAATATTTTAGTTTCTCATAAATTTATTTAAATAAATGCGAATATTAAAAGCAATAAATTCATAAAACGAAACACTACTGAACATCTACACACACGCCACTTGCGAATTGCCCACTTAGAAGTTGCATTTTTATTACTCGCACTCAATTTTTGCACTTTTCAATAAACTCTCGCACTTTTATCGAAATTACAAAACTTTTAACGGGTTTAACTCATTATGACAAACTTTTTTAACAGACGCATTTGTCAATTTTATTACTTGGCAAACAAAAATGTTAGACAAGGATTTGAACAAACAGGGGACGCCGATGAAGAACCAGAAGATGAAGAGGAAGGAGAAGGAGGGGGAAACATCATGCAGACTAACAATTCTAATAGATGAAGTTAATTTTTAAGTGATTTGCCGCATCGTAATAATTATGAATTATGGCATGTTTAAATGAAAAGTACACAAACGCACACTCTTATTAAAATTCAGACGAAAGAAAGAAGAAGAAGAAGAAGAAGAAGAAGAAAGGAGAAGACAACACAAGAATGAATAATGACTGGGATGCTGATGCTCCGATAATAGTTTTATGATGATGGCAAAAGTGCTGTTTAGCATTTGAGCAGCAGCATGCAGCAGCAGCAGCAGCAGCAACAACCAGTAAATATGGATGACAGCAACAGTAGTAACACACTCGAATTTTGTTGGTAACGTTAACTTCATGCATTGTCCTTAACAAAGAATGATAAGGCCAACAACAGCATTCCAACAGAAGGGTGGAAGTGAGTGCGTGTGGTTATTTTTTTTTTTTGTTTGCCGTTACTGTCAACTGAAGTAATTATAAAAATGATCACAAAATATTTTGTTATTTATGGCCAAAATTATGGAGTAGTGCCACAATCATTTATATAACGCTGGCTTAGAGGGTAAACCGGCTAACTCAATTAATCCTCAGCTTATACGAGCGGCCCACTACTAGTTGTCTAAGAAATTGGTTCCTTTGGATTGTGGAGTTTCCAATTGAAGAATCAATGTGGCGTCTGTTTCTCTTACATAATAAAAAGTAGACTTAGCTGGTTTTCACTCTAAGCCATGCACTCTGTGCATGATTCAATATTGTTACTGCTGCATTAATGTTTCATACCAGATAAAATGTCTGTTTTTCCAAAAAAAAATATTGTCATCAGATAAAAAGTTGTTTCACTGCGTTAGACTTGTGCAGAACTCCAAAAGACGGGAAGTTTCAGCAACTGCGAATGACGTTGGGAAGGGGGTAAATGTCTTGAGTTCTTATAATTATCTGTCAGTTTAATTTACTACTTTTTATTTACTCCCTATCGATGCCGTCTTACTTGGAGTTTTTGGAATGACCATCATCCTTTTTTGACTATTTTATTTACGTGCCCACTGTTCGTCATCTCTTTTCATATTCGTTTTGAACTTTCTGAAATTGTAACTGTCGTAGAAGAGATCAGCATATACGATCTCTTTGTCTAAAATAAAACAAATTTTTTCGGTAATATTCGGTGTAGAGGTCGCTGACACACGGGCCAAAAATGGGTGCGCAAGAAACTCATTAAGTCCAGCTTATCCAGCTGTAATCAAGTGTTCTTTTCTCGAAAAAATTCTGCCCACTCATCTATAACCGCTTTCTGGATTACTTCAATATATCTTTAGGGATGACACCATCAGCTTATATCACTAGAACTCTGGAAGGCTGTTGGGGTCTGAAATAAACTCCCTGGGGTATTTGGGAACGAACCCTTTCATCTTTCAAACGGAAGTCAAATTGACATCAAAAAACGTCGATCGCCGTGAACCGGGTCAAAATTGACTAATCCGTTCCTGAGAAGTCATGAGCGAAAAAGTTCGAAAAAGTGTTTTTTAAACTCCGAAATCATGTGCCCGATCACGTGGTGATCTTGATTATTTTATAGAAATCGAAAACTGTAGCAATCACCGCTTGTCGCGTTGGAATCGGTTGATTTGAAAAAAAAAAATAAAATAAAATAACAGAGTTTTATATCGAAGAACGATCATTTGCGGTTAAAATTAGCGGGAAGTTACACGGATTTCTTTTAGAATCAAACGTTTTCCATATTTTTTATATAATTTTTTTTTTTTTTTATAAAAATGTGAGTCAATTTCACGGCTATAAAATTGTGAAAAACTTTTTAATTGTTTCTCATTCTTGCTAGCAACGCTGGCTAAAATACTCTAACTCTGTTTATACTCAAGACTTTCATTTTCGATTCTGATTTGTTTAACTCTTTTATGTGAAAACAATTAAAAAAAACCACGAGCACTGGACATTCACTGTAGGGAATATAAAATTCGGCGTACTGAGAGCTTCTATTTAGTTTTATAACAGTTTTACACATGAAACTAAAACTTGGAAGTCTGGGCATTACATAGAGACGTTTAAATTATTATTATCAATAGGGGTTGTCGAGGGAGGGGGACAGTCAAGGCTTCTATAAGGACTAAGTGCAACTTTTCTAATTCAAAGTGCGGCTTTCTGAATTCAAAATAACGCTTTCTGAATTACATGTAGAAAAGATGTAGTTCCAATATGATTATTGATATCTGTGGGCATGTAACTGCACCATTTTTAATAATCTTAATTTTGTGGCGTTTTCTTTTCTCGAAAAAATGTTGCCTTTTTTCAGTTGCTTTATAAATAGTAACACTTTACAGGAGTTTTAAAATAGAAATAGTTTTTCGTAACGGATGTTAAATGAATTTCGAATGAATTCTTTATTTTCAAATGACAGAGTGTGGCCGTTATGTAATAAAAAGTGTAAAAAATGTTGCACTCTTTTGTAGAAAAGAAACCAACTTTAGTGTTTTACTAACAACGACAAATAAAAATGCAACCCTGTAAAATCTATTAAAAAGATTTCACGCTGTCAATTTTAAATGCGCCACAAAATTGTGCATATTTTTTTTTCATTAAAATGTTGCCAAAAATTTGGAATTAAACTTGAAAAAAAAAATTAGATTTCACTTTTTCGTCAATGTACATATTTTCTTGACCCAAACTTCACAAAAAAAGGGGGAAAAAAGATTGTAAAAATGATTGAAACATGTTTTCTTAATTTACGAGCAACTTTATGACTTTCAAAATTTATGATTTGAATGTGTCGGTTTGACTTTTTTGTTTTTTTTTTATATAATAAAATTCATTCATATTTCATATTGTTTTCAAACACTTGCAGCTTTTATGATCGGCAAATGTAAACACGACTGCGATGGAAAGTGTGTAGCGTAGAGAATGAATTATGAGAATTGTCGACAGTTAGTCGTTCAGGTAGTCAGAAAATTGGTTTCTCAATATCCGGTTGTAAAAAACACCAAAACTTTACACAAAATTTAGTTCACACGTGTTGAGTGCTACAACAACAACAGCAACAACAACGAAAGCTACAATGACAAATGTAAAAAAATTTATTTATTCAATTGTTCAAAGTTTCTAAGCGCGCGTGCCATCGCGTACGTATTCAAACTCTCATGTTGACCAACGAGAAATTCTTTAAAACTTGAGATTTTCGTTAGTTAAATTAATAAAGAAACGCAACAACATGTTGTTGTCAATTTGCCAGTGTGCAAATGAGATGAAATCATTTTACTACGCAACACGGTTTTTTATTATTATTTTTATTTCCACACCCTTCATCAGCTCCGAAATTCTTTTCATTTTAATATCTCGATATCTGAATTTATTTTAAAACGTTACTTCAAGATGTGGGTCACTTTCCTGCTCCTTGTGAACAACAATCAAATACTTCCGCTGCTCTGTGACTGTTCTCTAAGAGCCTGTTAGAAATTGTCCATCTCTGTGGTACAGGAGTACAGAACGAGGGTGAATATATTTCTTCTCTTGGCTTAAGCCGAAAACGCCTAACGGAATTTTATGTTCCGCGCCAGCAAACATAATAGTGCCATCGTTTGTCACTTTTATATATCATGTCACTTCATTTCCTACTTAGAATTTCTAAATTACTGCGGCTTAAGGCAAATATCACACTGTCGCCGCAAAGTGTCGATATTCTTTGATTTCATGTGCCGTTAACGTCAACGCACGTAGTTTTTGAATATCCGCTAATAAAATATAAACAAAGAACAACATTAAAAATTGTCAATATCAGTCAGTTCAAATTAAATAAATACAATTGAGAGCTTCAAACGGTAGTCACAAAGTCATAAGTCATAAAAATTGTGCCCGAAATATATGACTGGTGTGACCAACTCTTCATAACGCAAAGTACTATTTCGAAATTCGGCCAGACGATAAGAAAAGAAAAATTCATTGTAACTTTTTGAAGAAAATTTTAATAAAAATTTTATTTAAGACCATAAAATTTGTGTTCTGTTGTCCAGGACTCACGAAATAAATTTATGTTCGTGAATAAAAATAGCTGCTGTTAGTGGTATGGCCACTTAGGCAAGTTTAAAATGGAACGATTTTTCATTCTTTTTAATATCCCACTAGAAAAATTTATAGTTTTCAAAAATTCCGAATTTTTTTGTGTTTTTACCCCGATTTTACAAAATCGAGCTCTCACCATATCTCGACGTATTGCGTCCATAGAAAGCATGCCTGACGCAGTTTTTATACCCTCTTATAATATGCCATGGCTGAACCGAGTCAAACCAAATTTTTTAATCTTTCAATTTCAACCGATTGGAACCAGTAGATTAAAAAAATAATTAATTAAGTGTTTTTTATGGAACAACTTTTAAACGATCGATTGCACAAACTGTTGGCATTAAAAAACAAGGATCACCGTCAGCCTGAAACTCGTTTAATCCATTCCTGAGAAATCGTGAACGAAAAAATTTATTTATTTAACCCTAGAAAGATAAGCTACGCCTATCAGACGTATGACTTTTTGAATTTCTTCTTTGTTTCTATTATTTGTTGTGAGAGAAATTAGTTTTGCTCAATATTCTAAGTTGGCCTCTGCTGCTTACTGGTGGTGGTTGTTTTCGTTTGGTAAGTTGATCTGTTTCTGAGAAATTGCAAAGCCATACGTCTCGGAGACGTATCGTTATCTTTTGTGTGACTTTTTAAATTATCGTCTTATTATTATACTTAAAATTTTTAGGTCATTTATCGGTTTTTTATTAAAATTTTGTTATAATAATGACATGTAAACGTGGCTTGGATAATACAGAAATTGCTACTCTGTTGCAAAGTGAGTTTGATGACTCAAATTCATCTGAAATTGCAAGTGAATTAGAAAATGAAGTACTAGAGCATGATGTTCAAAGCGATATAGAAGACGTGGTCAATGAAAATTTTCAACCCATTAGTAGCTTCTACTACGTCTTTTGGCCAATTAGTAAATACTGAAGCCAGTGAGTCTTTCGAAGCTGCTATAACTTTTGAACGTATAATACAGTTTCGTTAAACCTACTTTGAGAAGTAAAAATGGCCACTGCTGGAGTACCTCAAAAGGTCAAAATACTGGTAGAACATCGGTAATAAATATAGTTCGAACAGCGAGAGGACCAACTCAACATTGTGATTTCTGCTAATCAAAAGCCTTTGAGTGGAAGAGAATACATGAAAAAACTTTCATTGTCCCTAACAACTCCTTGGATGCAAATGAGGCTCGAAGTTCCGACTTTGTCAAAATCCTTGCGTAGTTCCCGGTGAAGTTGAAATCGATAACGAAAATCAACCTGTTCCTAAAAAGAGAAGATATTGTGGATTTTGTCCTTCAAAAATTCGAAGAGTGTCCAAAATGCCATGTGATAAGTGTCAAACACCTGTGTGTGGAGAACACAAAAATCTAGTCTGTAACACTTGCATATAACGATACAATAATAAAATATTTTTTTTATTATAAAACTGGTATTATATGCAAACAAATAAATGAATTCAAAAAAATATATCATTTTATTTTATTTATAATTATTTTTGAGTCCTTTGAAAGAGGCATTTTATTTTATGTTAATTTATGATCTCTATTGAACTGACTGTTATTTTTTTTTTATTTATGTTTACTTACACAATTTTTATGATACTAAAGAGAAAAGATAATAAATAAATGAATTCAATAAGAAAAATATCAATTTTTATTTCTATAAAGTCCTTAAAAGGATGTGAAAAATCATACGTCTCTCAGACGTGTCTATTGAAAGATGAAAGGCGATGTTTTCTATTTGATATATTAATACGGAATGAATAATAAATTTTATTGTAATGAAAAAATAATACATAAGTTCAGTACGTTACTAGATTGAAATATATTAGGTGGATAATTTTAAGGTATAATTTGTTCGACTACAACCGTATCGTTATCTTTAACGTACAAAAAAAATAACGTTATCTTTGTAGGGTTAAAAAAAAACACCGACAGCGAGAAGGAAACAATTAAATTTCATCAGATCGCTACGTTTTGGGTCTTTAGAAAGCGTAACTTTTGAATGGCGGAGCTGAACCCCAAACTAAAATAGTGGTCTTATAAGGACTGATCATCTGCGAATTTGAATCGATTTGGAACGGTAGATTTAAAGAAATAAAAAAAAAAATTGATATGAAAAATAAATTTCAAAATGTTTTTAAGGAATAACTTTTAAACGATCGATTCCATAAACTATTCAGCTTTTGACATAAAAAAAAAAACAACGATCACCGTGAACCGGATAAACATCGCTTAACCTGATCATGAGATATTGTGAATGAGAAACTTTGAAAAAAGAGACTTTTTTTTAAAAATCCGAAATTATACATCTGATCAGTTGGTGATCTCGACTGTTCGCGATTCTTTTATAGTAATTGAAGACCGTATCCAATCCTCAGCTTGAGGAGCTCTAGAGCATAGAAAAGCGCAGAAACTAAATAATTATGGTTGTCATGCTTTTTATTGTAGGGTTATCCATAGAATAATATTTTTATTATTATAAAAACCAACAAAATTTTAAATGCCCTAAGAAATATATTCTGACTGATCCTGTGTTTCACAGAGTGACGACAATTTTTTCGATGCGAGATGTTCTCACTTCAGTTATAGAAACGAGGCACTGGTTACGATAGTTTTGAGGTTAAAATTATACGGAAAGTTCCAGGGATGACCTTTAGGGTCAATAGTTTTCCGTTCATGTTTTACCAATTTTTGTGAGTAACTTTTAAACAGTTTCGTATTCTTTCAAGAACGAGCCTTCTAACGCCATCTCGACACCTTCGACTCTGATTTTTTTAACTCTTTTATGTGAAAATAAATTTTAAAAAACCACGAGCACTAGACATTTACTGTAGGGAATATAAAATTCGGCGTACAGAGAACTTTTGTTTAGTTTTATAATAGTTTAACACATGAAACTAAAACTTGATTTTTTTACTCGAAATAAGTTTCAAATCTCTAATGAAATGGGAGACTTTGTTTTTTTAATTATAACAATTCGGTGTTAATTGAAAAAACGGTGTTTTGTAAGATTACTGCTGTGTTACACGTTGAAAAAGATGTGAAACATGTGTAAATCTTATAATTAAAATTATAACCGATGATATCTCGCTCCATATATTTTTAATTGTTAATTTATGGCTCCACTATTTGCTTAAATTATATATTTTGTTACATGAAAACAACTCGAGTAAATTTTTAATTAACACCTGAACAGAACGTAACAGCAGATGTTTTCAGTGGTATTTATATGCTCTCATTAGCGTTCTTATGTGAAGCGACTTCGTGTAAAAATGGCCAAAAGATCGTGCCAACATAACACACAAAAGTTCAAAGTTCGCTCCTTGGTCTTTGGAAACAATTTGACGTGTGAATATCATTTAAAGCGGATCAAAATTCAGAGTACTTTTTAAGGAATCAAGTCTTGAAAATTTGCATATTCTAACAGTTGCATGATTATCAAACATAGGGTGTTTTTTATAGAGTGATAGAACTTTGAGTTGGCATGACTGCTTTATTTGACCACCCCTTTAAACAGCTGATCGCAGCTTTTTGTTTAGTTTGCTTTGACATTTCATTGTGGATCGACGTACACCAGAGCAACGCCTGTAAATTGTGGAAATTTTTAATCAAAATAATGGTTCTGTTCGTCAAACTTATCGTGCACTACGTCCATTCAAAATTTTATTTTCCGATGAAACCCATTTTTGGTTGAAAGGGTACGTAAATAAACAGAATTGTCGCATTTGCAGTGAGGAGAATCCATAAGCTTTTGTCGAAACACCATGACATCCACAGAAAATTACTGTTGGGTGCTCTTTATAGGCTGGTGGAGTCATTGGCCCAGAAGTCTTCAAAAACGGTGATGGTCGGAATGTTACTGTTTGTGAAAACTGGTGTTCCAGATTGCGCCTTGTACGCGCCAACCGTGGCGGCCACATGGCCGAAATCATATTCAAGCATTAATGTCATAAAATTTTCTAACCAATAAAGCCCATTTCAGTGATATCAAGAATATATTACTATGTTTTTTTATGATTTAAACTTGTGTCACTCTATAAAAAACACCCTTTAGTACTCTACTCTACTCTACTCCTTGCATCCACGTTCCCATAATAAATTTTACTGGTTCTCCCACAATGCATCGCATATTTAGGTAGGGATCATTCCTTGACTGCTGGTCCAAGACGAAAAAAAAATGTATGCATGCTAAACTAGTTTCTGTATGTTTCGAAACTCCGTTTTTAATTTTAATGTGGCAGAAATACAATATTATACGAGGTCTGTTAATGAAATATTTATTTAATCATCTATTTATATTTGCTCTCCTTGAAGTGGCTTTTAATGCTGGTATTGACTTTTTCGCAACGGCGAAGAATTGCGGATACATCGTTGGCGTAGTAGAATAAATTTGTAGCTTCTGATAAAAACTGAAGCTGCTAAACTTTCACTATTTGAAATGAATGAAAAATTTCAGTTCCTTGGTTTAACGATCCATTGTCACCAACTCCAAACCGTTAAATACTTGCAGGGCTGCCAACATTAGCATATGCAAAACATGTGTTAATGATGGAAACATTCCAGTCTATTATTTTTGACAGCAGCAGAGCATGAAATTTTCAAATATTTCCTGTTATCGTTTACTGATCTTGAAACGCGTACTTTCTCAAGGAAAAATTACACATGAACGTTCATACTTAAAGTCATTCAACAGTTGAAACCAGGCAAATTATTTTTATACGCTCGAACCTTTACGCACATTTTACCAGCAACAACATCCTTAAATACATTCTTAAGTTGCCATTAAACAAGAAACAAGCGATTAAACTAAAACCGAAGAAATTCCGGGAATATCTTAAACCCAACCGAAAGAAAAATAAAAGACAAAGAAAAAATTAAATAAACAGAAATCAGAAAAGGAACAATGACCATCACACTAAAACAAACGAATCTAATTTACCGGAGAGTTCGTCATCCCAAAACAAGGTGAAATGGCTGAGAATAAGCGAATACTTGAAGAACAAGAAACACTTAAAAATAAAAATACAAAAAAAAAAAAAACAACATCAAAAACGTCAAACAAAAGAGCGCCGTAAAATTTTAACAGCCATACAAAACGGACAACATGAAATATATTTTTTATTATTATTTTCTGTGTTATTTTTTTCTTTTTTTTGGTCGTTGTATTATTAATATGACCGACCACCGGATGCTGGCACATGATCGTAAAAAAATATCTATTATTTTTAAGCCAAATATCAGACAAATTTCTGTGGAAAACGGATCCTTTATAGCTGGAACTGTTAAGCAGACATAAGACGAGTTTGAAAGCAACAAAAACTTTTGTTTGGTGCACATGAATGGAAGGAATTTCTCTCGAAGAAGCTGCATGCAACAAATAAACTCACCCACATAAATGGACGGACGCATAACGTTTTCATATTGTACGACGACATGCCGTTTAGCGTTTTAGCACCAACACTTTAACACTAAGAACGAACTAAATAAACAACAAATTTGTTGAAATACGACTGTTGTTGACTGCCAATTCAAGCAGTGGCCTACTGTGATGGCTCTTAATCGGTAAACGGCTGTAGGTGTCAGTTTGTCTCTCCGTCTGTCCTTCAGTTGCTGGTTTGGAACTAAACAAACTGGATAAAAATAACAAACATCATGCACACACACACACCCACTCACGCTCAGCTCCATTAACCCATCATTTTTATCTTCTCTGCATCTCTTTGGAATTTGCCGCCTATTTTCACTACGATCAAATCGATTACTGGTCAATATTTGTTATACACTTTTCCTGCGAATGAGCGCCTCTTGTTATTCTTCCCAGTAATTCAGTTTCCTTTTCCAGCCGGATTTTGTTTTTAAATTTTTAACTGCTTTTCAGCAAGAAGCCGTTTCGTCCTTTGAAATGTTTTTCAGCATTAATAGTCTTGTCTTCAGGTTTTTAACACCCTGTTGTAATCAGACGAAGTTTTTAAAGGGAAAATAGGTAGAGTATGGCGGGAAGAATATCTGGATTGTCGGCTTAGCAATGCCATTATCGAAGAAATCTAAATACAGTAAAACTAAGCAGTCAGTCGCAAAGCGGCTATAACTCGGTCCACATCCAGTTGGCAACTATTTTATAAGTTCAGCCAGACCACTGATCGTTTACTGTCTTATGAAGGTTTTGCGTCTCACTGGCATTAATTAACATCGACCCCTGCGACAGATGTATAAAATTAAGGATATTATGAAGAGTTTTCGGTGAGTTGCCACTTCCCAAGGCATAAGTCATGTACAGTCAATCACAGAAATGGAAAAAAATTTGGGTGAACAACATCGCCGACATATAGTCCAGCCATATCGTCGTCACCAGTGCACCACTATTTTGCCAAGTATGATTGAAATAAATACATATATTAATAAATGCTAAATACGAGTATATCGGCCCACTAACTGCGTCGCGTTCGCTAATGCAGCTGTGGAAAATTCTTTTATAGGAAAAGGTCTCAGACCTGCTTAAATCCACACATACAAATTGTAATATAATCCCAGGAATACTTTTCACATCGCTCGGCTAATTAGGGGGTGTTCAGTAAACGGCTACGGACACAATTCTAGAACACAAGTGCCTTAGATCTCAGCAGGCTAACAAATGGTGCAATTGATTGATCGGACGTCTGTTAAAGATTTTAATTTCCCGCTTTCCTGAATATTATACGTGAGAACTCCTGAGATCTGAAGCGGTTCGTGTCCTATTCAAATAGAGATTATTTTTTATAGAGATATAAAACATTAAGCTGGTAACACTGTTTTAGCTGGTGGCCATTTTGTCAGCTGTCAAGTGATTAATGTTTAGTTTGGTTTGACGTTTCAGTCTATTTACACTGACGGCTAAAACAACACGTCCAAGTTGTGCAAATTTATTTCGAAAAACACGGCTCCGTTACAACTATTTGTTCTGCTCTATAGAGTGCTGGAACTATTGGACCGTACTTCCTTAAAATCGATGCTGATCAGATCGTTACAGTCAGTGGTGACCGGGTATGGAGCCATGATTACCGACTTTTTTTGTCCATCCATTAAACTTAACCATGATGTATCGGAGCTGTGGTGGCATCAACATGGTGAACCATGTCACAAAGCATAATTGATTTATTCAAGGAAATGTTTGGTTTTACGTTTCGGGACCTCGAATTGACCCAAAAGATCTTGCGATTTGACTCCGCTAGAGTATTTTCTGTGTGGGGATATGTAAAGTCGCTAGTCAACACCGATAAGCCCGCAGCTATTGACCGCCAGGAGGACAATATTCGCCAATATTCGGCCACATAAGTATGTTGGATTAAGTAACCGAAAATTGGAACTCCAGAATTCCAATACGACCGAGCCAGCAGTGCCCGACATGTACAAGTTAATCTTAAATAACACTAACAGAAGATTATAAAATATATTTGATATCTATTGAAAAAAAAAATCATCCTTGTTTTATTACATTTCAAAGTTCTACAACTCCATAAAAAAACACCCTATACTTCCATTGGCATCATGCTATAGTCATCGCCTTTGATAACAACTCCCAGATAAAACAACGCATTAAGTATTTAAAAACTCATGCCGTCCTTAAACTACGACCCATATACCTGATCATACACATTTTCTCTAAGTGTAATGCAAAAGTAATCACTCTCTGCTTGCATTTAGCGCCGCAGTGTTTCCAATTCCTTATCAAATGAATTATTTGTTTAAACTAACAAAATGCTCGCAGTTTGCCTGCTTTCTAAGAAGACCACCGAACGATTTTAAATAGTCTGTAGAAAATACAAAAATTTATTTTTAAATAATCAACAGGAGATGGACAATACCCGAACTGACTAATCCCGAAAATCTCTCCTATAGCGCACACACTTTAAAACACTTCAATTTCGAATTTCTTATCGCCAACAACAACAACTATAACAACAACACTGCAAACTTCAAACAGCAACGGGTCGGTTTTAGTTCAACAAACTAATAAAATGATAAACGACAAAATGGTCTTTTAAGGACGATCGTGGAGGGAAGAGAACAACAACAACAACAACAAAAACAAAAATAAAACAAAATCCTCTGCAAACGAAATGAATTGTGTGGGAAAGCATTTTCTACGTTTCCAGGAATTTTTATTGCCAGCATTTCTGTTCCTTTTATTTTGTTTGTATTAAGACTGAAACGAAATTTCTGCTTTCTGACTGTGCGGATTCGTTTTTGTATGAAATTTTACAAACGATTTTTGTTCGTTGAAATACAAAAAGATTAAGAGACTCCACAAACAAATAAATGTGGAACTTAAATCAGCGTTTTGGTTATTAGAAAGGAAAATTGTTCCTTTTGAAAAACATGTGAAATAGAATAGAAGCAATTACACATACAACGAGTACAGTCATGCAGATGCACGAGTGTGTGTGTGTGTGTGTGGGTGTGTAGAAAGTCAAAGGATAGTTGTAAATTGTTTTCCTTCTCCATGAAATGAAAATCTTTTATAATTTTGAAGTATTAAAGTTTTTAAGTTGGCAGCAAAAAGAACTTAATTTTTGCAAAGAATTGAAAATAAGAGATTCGAATTGAATGCCGTGCGAGCAAACTTTCGCACTCAAAGGGAGTTTTAAAAATGTGTTCTCTCGTTAGCATTTCAATTGTTCAGGCAAGTCGTCCAATCAGCTTTTTAAAGTTCGTTGCATGAATGAGTTTTTTTTATTAGAAACTCTTCTGATATTATTTTAATTGGCAGGTCGTTGAATTTAGTAAATTTGAACATTTGGGGACCTCGTGATTCTTGTGCTGACACAACTCAATTGAAGGAAGCATTTTATGACAAACAAGGAATTTGTTTTAACTGTAAATTTAAAATATTTGGGGAATATATAAAAAAAAAGAATTAAACTACTACTAGAATGAAATATTGCTTATCAACGTGTTGTTTATACAGGGTGGGCCAATATGGCCCAAGGGGTTTGAGTTCATTGTAACTTCTTATTTGAGATATAATTATTATTATAACCATTAACTTATATATTTAACAATTATGTTTTTGTATTTTATTCGACCTTGTCTTTTACTTAAATTCTTCTCATAATTATTATAATATATATAAAATAATTATAAGAAGAATCTTATATATTTAAATACAGAATCTAAATGGGTAATATTATTAATGTAATTTTGAAAAATTTTATCTCGCCAGCGATGGACATATTCTGTTTCGTAATTCAGAGCTCCTTCCAAAATATTTTCTCTAAACATTCGCATAATTTCATGTTTCATATTGATAATTTCCCAAATGGACAATGTAAAACTTAAAAAAGTCGGGAAATTTTTTTAAAATCGAGTTCTCATCAGATTTTGAGGTTCTAGGAAGCTTCCCTGACTAATTCTGAGAGCCTGTTACCATCTCTGTAAATGCCTATATGTGAGTATAAGTATATGACCCGCTTATAATTATTTAACGGATAGGCCGAGTCGATTCAAATTCAAAAGGGTTCTACCAAACTTAGATATTCTGTAAATTGGAATCGACTCGGCCCAGTTGATTTTGCAAAATCTCCAAATTACTAAAAAAAAAAATTTTTTTCTAAGAGTTGTTCTCTGAATAATATTTTACCAGCTTGATCCACAAACCAAGCAACTCTAAGCAACGTAAAACCTCTTCAATCGCCACAAATCGAGTCGAAATCCGTCAAAAAGTTATAAGACTCGTAGACTGCACAAATCACTGCTTGTCAAATAGCAATCGGTTGACTTATTTAAAAGTTTTAGAAGTTTGAAAATTAAAATAGTTAAATGTTACCTCAAAGAGCTCAAGCGAAAATTAGCAGAAAATTGCAGGGATGGTCTTTGGGGTCAATAGTTTTCCTTATTATTTTTTCATCTCTGGATGGTTTTAGGTCTTTGAATATAGAATTTCCCTTTCAAAAGGAAAGTCTGGAGCGGGTAAGTCCGTAGGCCAATTTAAACCACTTGTAGAGGAAATAACTCGTTCACGAAAGATGCCGCTTTGCAGAATATATTTGAAATATAGGGTGTTTTTTATAGAGTGATACAACTTTGAGTTGGCATCACTGCTTTATTTGATCACCCCTTTAAACAGCTGCTTTTTGTTTAGTTTGCTTTAACATTTCATTATGGATCGATTTACACCAGAAAAACGCGAGCAAATTGTGGAAATTTGTAATCAAAATAATGGTTCTGTTCGTCAAACTTATCGTGCACTTCGTCCATTCAAAATTTTATTTTCCGATGAAGCCCATTTTTTGTTGAATGGGTACGTAAATGAACAGAATTGTCGCATTTGGAGTGAGGAGAATCCAAAAGCTTTTGTCGAAACACCATGACATCCACAGAAAATTACTGTTTGGTGCGCTTTATGGGCTGGCGGAGTCATTAGCCCACATGTCTTCAAAAACGATGATGGTCAGAATGTTACTGTTTGTGAAAATTGGTGTTTCAGATTGCGCCTTTATTTAAATATTAATGTCATAAAAATAATTTTTAGATCTGACCATACTATAAAAGAGTCGGTTGGAATAGTGGACACGAGAATCATGCAGCCGCAGCTTCCGGTTTCGATTCCGTTCGGAGTCATAAACTGCCAACGTGGGTCTGTGTATTATTAATATCTTTACTGAAAAGTACAGGGTGACCCCAAATACCCGAAGTTGTTAATATTTTCTTTTTTATTATTTTGAAATTCAGTCTATTAACAGGGAATCTATTGAATTTAATTATAAAAAATTATATCAAAAAATAATTCGATCTCTTTTCAACACATTTACCTCCCAATTCCCCAACACTTCAGGTGTTGTGTTGTTGATGTCGTCGCTTATATTGTTTTTTAATTGCCGTATGACTTAAGGCTTTTTACTTTTCCTTTGAAATAACTCCAAATGCGACAGTCTGGAGTTTAAACTTGTATCACTCTATAAAAAACGCCCTTTAAATAGAAAAGTCAAAGCTCAAATGCTTATTGATTGATGTTATCGATTTAAAATATTCAGTGAAGTTGTAAATGGTGGCCGAAGACTATTGAAATATATATTTGAGATCCCCATAATTCCAAAAAAAAAAATTTTAATTTAGATTATTTCCAAAAAATCATATATTTTAAATTGAAAATCTTTTTTCCACTACAGCCTAAATACTTCTTAAACTTGTATGATTATCTTGTGGGCGTGGGACTGCCCCAGTAGTGCAAATTAAACCATTAAAGAACATAATATTATTGAGACAACGATGTTTCTTTGCGCCAGAAAATATAAAAATATACAAAACTACAACAATATAAAAATCCAATAATGAAAACAAAGCCACTTTAATGCTAAGAACTATAAAAAGAGGTATTTATACATATTTTGCACATCTACATATAAATACCTATCAAATTATATCTATTTCGTTAATATTGATGGACGAAAAGATGTGTAAAAGTGCACCACAAAAAACTGTGTGACTCGCTGCACGTATTCGTAAGATACTGAGTTCAATTGCATGTTGTTGCATGCTGTTAACTAAATTCATTGACGTTGTAGATTTCGAAATAAAAGCAATTTTAATGAGCAAAATGTTCCAAATTTGTTTGCCATCAAGTTTCTTAAACTACAACTCTTCGGCTTTTTTTTTCTTCTTAAAAAAATGCCAACTTTCATTTCCTCATTGTGGTAAAAAATAATTGATCGGCTTAACATGTGCCACATGCATACAAATACGTACATGCATACATGCCTTCTGATCATGTATCCCACACGTTGCCATGAATCAAAAAAGAGAAAAAGACAAATAAAAATAAGGAAAAACAACAAAAAAAACATTACAAAACTTTTAATTGTCATATAAAATAAGATGACATTAAGTGCTGCTAATCACCTGCTAGTGGTGGCTTAAATCAATGCGAACGTAAAAATATTTAAATCTTTTCGTAATCAAATTTAATTCTTTTAGAATGGAATCATCAATTAACAAACGCACTGGTATGCGTGCAACAACTTTCACTGTACCCTCTCACACTCTCGCACATTAACAATTCACACGCCATGCGGCGTTTGATAAAATTTCAAATTGATTTCGTAGCGCACAGTTATAAATGATGCATGGAATGCGATGCATATGATTTGGAGATGGAGATACGAGTCTCATAATGAGTATCAACCGTGTGCGAGTGGTCAAGTTAGTCAGTCAGCCAGACGTTGTTTAATTATGGCCACGAGTGTACGTGTACAAGCTTGAGTATTTCATTGAATAAAAGGCATGACCGTTTCATTCACAAGTTGAAAAATTTAACTATTTAATTTGAAAAAAAAAAAAAAACAAACAAACAGAAAACAAACACAACTACAGCATGTAGATGTATGTGTGTGTGTGTGAGTGTTTTGTTGTGAATTATTTCGTTAAAGAATTTCATGTGAGCGGCCGGGCCGTGTGATTGAATTTTTTATTTTATAGTGTTTTAATGAATTGAAAAAATTTATATATTTTGTTTTCGGTTTTTTTGTTTTTGTTTTTTGTTTTTGATTTTTTGTTTATTTCTTGTCCATTTTTATTACGATCACATGTATTTTTATCATTTTGTCAGTTGATTAATTTAAAAAGTGGTATTTACATGATCAAACTGCTTTTAATTTACAAACTTTAAATGAAATACACAAATAATTTATTGAAGAAAACGCATAACGATGATCTAGAGAAATCTTCGATACAGTCACTACAAAAACAATCATGAAAACACCACTGCTCGTGTATTTATTTATGGTTTTTAATAATTTTTTGGCTGCAACCATCTAAATATCTGAAATGATTTTGTCACATATTTTTTTGTCACATTTTGTACCAAAAATAATTTTTAGATTTGACCAAGTTGTAAAAGAGTCGGTTGGAATAGTGGACTCGAGGATCATGCAGCCGCAGATTCCGGTTTCGATTCCGTTCGGAGTCATAAACTGCCAACGTGGGTGTGTCCATTATAAATATCTTTACTGAAAAGTACAGGGTGACCCAAAATTCCCGAAGTTGTTAATATTTTTTATTTTTTATTTTGAAATTGAGTCTATTAACAGGGAATATATTAAATTTAATTATAAAAAATTATATCAAAAAATAATTCGATCTCTTTTGAAAACATTTTCCTCGCCCTTCCCCAACTCTTCAGGTGTTGTGTTGTTGATGTTGTCGCTTATATTGTGTTTTAATTGCCGTATGACTTAAGGCTTTTTAGTATAGACTTTTTCTTTGAAATAACTCCCAATGTGACAGTCTGGAGCAATTGAATCCGGGGAAAATTGAGACCAATTTATATCGCTTGTATGCGAAATAATTCGTTGAACGAAGATGTTGCCTTAAAGAGCCATTTTGTCAATCGAAGTGCGCGCTGTGGTTTCTTCAAGTTGAAAATGTACACGCGGATGGTTTTCCAAGGCTGGTGTTGAAATGTGTTCAAACATAGTCCGCTCACACTTGGCAAATATTTGCCCAAAAGAGATTAATCACTTTCCACTTCAGAAAAATATTTTGATTTCGAAACTCTATTTTCTTAAGCATTTAAAATTATCAGTCATAGAATTCATAGAATATATAATTATTGGAAACTGTTTAGCACATTAAAATATTGTCTGAATTGAAATATCTTAATTGATATTTTTTAGTTACGCTTGTTTTTGAAAAATGTTTGCCCCATTGTGAGTGTACCTGTATGCCAGTTAAGGAAGCGGCGATAAGAAGTTCCAAGGAAGTTTTTCTATTTTTTTTTCTTTCTGACTGGTTGATTTTCCTGCAACTCTAAACGTAGTTTTAAGAGAAAAAAGAACACAACAACAGCAAACAATTGTTTGAATGTAAAAATAGTTTGTGATTTTATTTTTATTGAACATTTTTATTTTGCTATATTAATATTTTTATAGGCTAATTGTTTAACTTAGTTAAAATCTCAGAAAGACATGATGATAAATATTCCTAGGCACCAAGGAAGTCAACATCAGTTTTATTCAACTTACACAGCAGAGCAGAACAGCTGTTTTCGAAAGTCGCTACACTTTCATCTTCATGAAGAAAAATATCAAATGATAACACAAGTATCATAACACACAAGTGTTAACATCAGGTTGATACAGTTCTCGGATTCTTTTTCACAATTAAATTTGTGTAAATAGAAAACTGTTATCACATTCGACTAAGCCACCTAAACAGTGGTGATAAACACAATATACACATGAGCACTGAAGATGAAAGTGTAGCGACTTTCGAAAACAGCTGTCCTGCTCTGCTGTGTAAGTTGAATAAAAACTGATGTTGACTTCCTTGGTGCCTAGGAATATTTATCATCATGTCTTTCTGAGATTTTAAGTAAAAATAGTTGTTTGGAAACGTTTTTCTATTTGTAGTGTTCCATTTTATATTCCCGAAATCTTCTTTAACATAATTAAGTTTAAAATTCGGTGATTTGTAAAAGATTAAAGAGAAATTCAGGTTTTTGGCTTAAATTAGTCAACAAACTGTGGAAGTTGTAGGCGAAAAACTGCAACCATAATCAGGCTGAATAAAAGATTTAAATGGAATTCCAAACCCACACTGAAATGTTTTACTCTGAATAAATTATGATGTTTCCATGCCAAAGAAAAAAATATATTAACGCTAATAAGAAAGCATACACTTAAAGCTCTGAGCTCCAACTATTTATTTCAACTGAGAATATTCAAATGAATGAGCCTACATCCACAACAATATCATCTCAGAAAGAATGAAAAAAAAAAACAAAAAACAAAAAAAAACAGCGGATGCCACAAATTTGGTCATATAAAAAATGAGAGACATGAAATTACAAATTCGCTTAATAACTGACTGATTGTATGACAAACCGGCTGACTAATAAGACACTTACTAATCGAACGAGTATGGGAGTGAGTGTGCGATAGAGAAACAAGGGAACTGGGGTTTTAATTATACAACCGCGATCCATTGTTTGGTTGCAATAGTGTTGGCTAAAAGCGTTGCGGCGAATACCGCAGATCTTGCAATTCTGAAATTTTTGCTAAATCTGTTTAATAAAATTTTTTGAAGTTCTGACAGAAAAATTAATGTTACCTGAAAGTTACGCAAGATGCATGAATTTTTAAGAGAAAGTTAATTTTCTTTTAATGACTTAAAATCAGTGAATGAGTAAAAAATTTCTAAACGCATAAATTTGCAGGATTCCGAGTACCATGACTTTAACCCTGAACGGTTGCTCTTAATTTTTGTTCTTTGAGGTTAGCTACGCTACGTGGCATCAACGAGTATTTTATTAAAAAATAATAATAAAAAAATTAATATATAAATAAAATTTGAGACGAATATGAACAAAATAAAAAGGTGGCTGATTGATTAATGTCGATTTCTTTTCTAGAAAATAATGCAACATTTTTTACACTCTTTAAGAGAAAACGGCAACATTTCGCCATTTCGAATTAAGCATTTTATTATAAAAGAATCCAATTTCGCTCACGAAAAATATTTTCTCTTTTGAAACTTTTCCAACCCGCCACTTTTGGAAAATAAGTGAAAAAATGTTACATGTTTTTTTAGAAAAGAAAACGCCGTAAGAGTAATTGAGCTTCGTCGATTCGACAAGCAGCAGCCACGCAGGGTTAATTGTAATAATTAAAATTATTCATTTGAATCGTTGTTTAAAAAAGTAAATTTTTATTTAATTCTGCTGTTTTACCCAGGGCAAAAATAACACAACCAGGGGCTATTTTAGCTCCCGCGTTAGTTTTGATATATTTTAAATTTCCTAATCTTTTTCGTTTTTAGAAAATATTTCTAGATCTGTAAAAATCTCTGCATTAATCTCAATTCAAATAAGCATAAGATCTCTTAAACATGATCAACATGATATTTTTTTGTATGAACTGGGGAAAGAAATCACAATAAAATAAAACTTTAGGGTTAATAATTTTTTGTTGAATTTATATTTTGTTTTTAATAATTTTTATTTTTAATCTGGTCATGCTTTTTGTTTCCAAATTCGGAACATAATAAAGATAATAATTTGTGGGATTTTTGGCTAGTTTTTTATGTGCTTAACCCTAGAACAGCATACTTTTTTGTTTGTTCGAACGAACGATATTGAGTGATATTCAAAAGGGAGAGAGAGAGAGAGAGACGAAGTGTGAACAAAAAGTAATTGAAGCTGCACTTTTCTACTTATTTGGTTGGTATCTCAATAAATAATAAAATAAGTATAGAAAACGGTTGACCCCTGCAGAGCATTCCAGTTACTTCCCGCTAATTTTAACCGCAAAGTCAACGCAACATTTCTTGTTGTGCTCTTCTCTGCTTTTGAGCTTTTCGAGTAAAACACATTTTATTTTATTGTAAAATTGCTTTAACTTTTTATAAATCATCCGATCCCTCTGGGGATGAATAGAGAATACCATAAAGAACTCGAGAACATTTACCGATCAGATATGATCAGAGTTAAAAAAAAAATCTTTTATTTTCGAAGTGTTTCATTCACGATATCTCACGAAGGGCTTAACAGGTTTCCGCCTGGTTTGGTTGACGCAGTTTTTTAATGCTGGGAGCAGATGAATTTCTCGAAGTGATTCGAAAGGCCGTTTGAAAGTTATTGAAAAAAAACTATTGAAAATTAGTTAATATGTTTTCTCTAAGTGTTTTTGAGATTCTTTTTTAAATCTATTATCAGAACAACCTCAACGTTATCTAAGTTTGGGAGAATCCTTTGGAACGCTACCTTTTTGAGTTGATTCAGTGCCAAAGTTATGAGCGGGTCACATACTCACACACACACACACAAATAGACATAGAGACACCTTCTCAAAATTAGTGTGGAAAATGTACAAGGATTCAAAGCTTTTAGATCTTCAGCAAAATCTATATTTCCCAAACGGAATAAAACCAATAATTTGCCGATTTGTTAAAGTGTGAAATTTCCAGGGGCAAAATTAAAAAAGAAATAATTATTTTTAATATCAGTGGCAGAGAATCTTAAAAATACTTTTACGATCGTAACATGACCACCGCTGTAGTATTTGCGTTTCAAGATCCTGCCTTAAAGAACACATTTCTGGCATCCATCTGCTAAATAACTATTTGCAAGTTAACCGCAAGAGCAGCAAATACCCGCTACTCAATATCCACTAACCAGTACTTGGCCAGCACTAAAACTAAAACCATAACAAGTCGGCATACGAGTTGGCGTGCACTTGTGTGTCGCGTTGTATTTCCTTTCCTACAATTTTATGAATGAATTCGACTGTTTGTGAACAGTTTTTTTTTTGCCCACCTCTGCGTGTGTAGAAAATTTTTTTGTTTGTTTGTTTATTTTTTTATTACTACGACGAGCATTTGTGTCACATAGTATTTTTAAATTTCCTATTCATTATTATAGAAATTACAGTGCAGTATGTCATCGTGAAAAAATTCGTACGTGTAGTCACAAATCAACGCGGGCTGGTATAAAAATAAATACAATATTATTTTCTATAATTGTAAAGAAAAAAATACATGTTGTCTCTTTCAATTTGTAGATTCTCTACTGCCGTACATACACACACATACACATACACATACACACACACACACACACACACACACACATACACACTGACACACACATATGTGTGCATGTAACAGGTATGAAAGACTCACTACTGCCGCTGTACTATTTTCAGTACTTTTCAATTATTACAATTTCGTGGGGCAGTACAATTGCAACGTAAAGAGGAGTGCGTATTATCAGACTATTGATAAGCCACAAACCTGTTCTTCGATTAATCGAATTTCGATTAATTTTCTTTCCCATTATATGAATAAATAGTCGAGTAGAGAGGGGGAGTAAAACGTATAAAAGACAATATTTATAGATGTTTACAAAAATGTTGCCTCTTTCGGATGTTTTCCTGCCTCGACGCAGGCCGATGGACTGTGCCGGAACTATGAATTTCGGTTTCAGTGTTTCAGTATGGAGAGGATAGATGACGAAGGATGAGAAGGTGAAGAATTGATTGAGGCCCTCGACTTTTTGCTTCTGTGCCAACGAAAGAAAGTGCTATAATGCGCTACCTTAGCATTTGATCAGTAGCAGGGCTGTAAAATGAGAACATCGAAATTGTATCAAAATTATTGTAAATATTCTACCTCAATTGTTGCAAATAAATTCTTAATTTTGGGTTAGAAAAATTTTAAATTTTCAAAAACCGTAAAGTTATTGGTTTTAGCCCGTTTTAAAAAAATAGAATTCCCATCATATCCGCACGTTCTGAGTTCGCAGCAAGCGACTCCGTCTAGTTCTGGAACCATAATGTCTTCATCTAAGAATGTAAGTTTGTGGCCCACTCATAAGTTTTGAATGCCTGAATCGAATAAAAGCATTCCTGTCAATCAAATTAAAAAAATAAAATTTTTCAAAGACTTTCTTTTCGGAATAACTTTTGAATGGCTGAACCGAATCAAATTGTTCCGGAACTTAGATCTCCTTTGGATTTCAAGTGATTCCAACCGGTAGATTTCAAAATAACTCAAAAAATTTGGAAAAAAAAGTTTTCAAACTAAAAGTTAAGAATAACTTTTAAACAGCTTCACCCCCGATTCCATAAACTGGTCTCTTGACATGTTGATCACCATAAATCGGGTCCAAAACGGTTAATTCGCTCGAGAGATATCGCGGACGAAAGTATTCGAAAAAGGTGATTCTCTTAATTCCGAAATTATATATCGGATCAGTTAGACCTCTCGATTCTTTAATTGTAATTGAAAGCTAGACCGACCACCGTTTATTACGTGGGAATCGGCTCATATGAAACTGAAAATAATAGTATTTTTGTTGCAAGAGCTCAACAAAAATCACAAAAACCAGGTTACGACAGTTTTAAGGTTGACGATTTTGAAGGAAGTTACAAGGACGGCCTTTAGGGTCAACCGTTTTCCATATTTTTTTTATCGAGTTCCCTGCAAAAATTTAAATGCAGACTGTTTTTGTTTATTATGCAAGAATTAACTGGGGTTTATTTAAATCAAATTATGAAAGTATAATTCGAAGTTTTGCACTAAACGAAGGGGAAATTTAAATCACAAAGAAATGATAGCAAAGACGAGTTTCCACCGTAACTGAATTAGATCGACAGAATAGGGGAATTCCCTAAGAACATCAGCTGAAAAAGTTGGCAAATAATACCAAAGATCAAATGGTGTTCCATTATACTGTTGAGTCTGAATTGGTACCAAAATAAGTACTATTGCACCAACTTTTGCAACCCTGTTCCAGTGGTGGCCTCGTCATTGAAACAGGCCGACAACAACTGACACAACCACGCGCCAATGCTGGTCATAAAAATTCGACTCCGAATTCGAGCGTTACTAAATAAAATTTTATGTGTTTTCATTTACACAAACAACCGAAACTACGGGGCCAATTTCATTCAGACTCATTTCATTGACAAATACCATTCCTGCGCTACTTCTCATTTCACTAGTCGTGGGACGACGATGTGCAGACAGATATTTTTAAAATTTCGTGCAGCATAACAATATTTCATAATATTTAGCGCTTGATAAATATGCATGAGTAAGCGGCGAATTTGAGATTCTGAAATTATAAAAATAGCAAAATCATTTGTTTTGGGGCATCTGTGAAAAGCAAAAAAAAAAACTATTTTATAGAAAAAATTGTAGCCCAAATAAGTTGAATTTACGAGTTCAGGCCAAAAAGTTTCATTGAAATGTTTTGAGTTCTTATTGTTATTATTATTGTTATTATTGTTGTTGTTGTTATTATTATTATTATTAGTATTATTATTATTATTATTATTATTATTATTATTATTATTATTATTATTATTATTATTATTATTATTATTATTATTATTATTATTATTATTATTATTATTACTATATATATTATTGTTGTTGTTATAAACAAGACTATAACGAGAAATGCGCCCGTGCAAAAGCACAATTTTTACCATGGGGAAGCAATTAATTTAAATCTCGAAGCCGATCTTTTGATATGCCTGGAGAGTTTGTAATAATGGAACCATGCAAGTGGCAAAAATGTCAGCATCAGGGTTCTTAATTAATTATTTTACTCGTCTTATTATTAAGAAGGCCATGTCCCTATACACATTTTTGGACTTGCACAATCATGCACGGCGAGTATCCAACCATAATGAATTTTATAAATGCTTAACCGCTGCTCTTCTGCTATAAAATGTTAAAATTATTTTTACGGGATCTTACGTTTTAATTATAAGACGATGCCTTTTCATATGAATGTATATTTCTTTCTGTGTATTTTTAAGAAATCTGTGATATAATTTGTTAACTTCTTCTTTACCATTAACTGGCAACTAAACTTGCGAATTCTTAGCAACTTTCTCGATTGCCCAAAGTTGCTGTAAATTCGTGTGTACGTGGGCTGTTCGCTGGTTGCATTGTTGTAGGTCGTTGAGTGTGAATAATGTGTGAAAAATGTGTTTATATTTTTTGTTGTTGTGTATCTGATTACTGTCTGCCAGCACCTTTTGCAATGCTGCTGAGTTGTTGCTGTTTGTTTTATTATTATTTATTTTTTTCTACAGAGAAATATTTTTAGCGTTTGTTCTCATTTTATTTTATTTTATATTTTTCTATTAAACAATTAAGTGTGTCATTGCCAATTGTCAATTGAAATAAAAAATAAAAAAAATAATAATTACGTTTGTTTTAGATTTTCTTGGTATTTTAATAGGCACACATTTCAAAGCCAACTGCGCGTTACGGTTGTGCAGCTCATTTGCTGGCAATTCAGCTTAAGCGTTTCGTTTCCCGGAAACGCATTTGCAATAACAACTGATTCTAGTTTCAAGTTTTAGCAAAACGAAGATGTCACATACCGGCCATAATGCTACTGTTAATAGATTTATGGAGAATTTTTTAACTAATTGGAATTGATAAAAACAGAAATGATACCACCGCTCATCGTAATCGTAATAAGTCCACATGCATGAGATCAATAGGAAAACGCATAACTGGTGCATTCAGACTTATTGCAATGATAGTATTTTGAATAGGAAAAATAAAAATGTGGGAAACGGTTTATCTCACAGGCGATCGTTGGAAGTTGTTACTTGAAAATCGTTTGGTTTTACTTGCCCAGACGTGTGTATATTTCTTAACTTATTGTGTGGTTGCAAACTGTTGCCAGTTTTGGTTTAATTATTAAAAAGAATTTTTATATAAAAAGTTTTATAAATAAAATGAGGGGAATTTTAATATTTCCTCAAAAAAAAAAAAAATTGATATTCAATCATCAATTTCCGTTTTGTCCGCTTGAAAATAGTCGAGCTCAGTTATAAGAAGTTTGTGCTGGAAACAGCTCTCACATGCACTCTTTTGCATGTCCTTGAGATCTTTCACTGATTTGGTTTTTATATCCTCAATAGTTTCAAAACCTCTGCCTTTCGTGGCTCTCTCAAAATTAGCCAAGAGGAAAAAATAGAGCCCAAATCTCCTGCATACGGTGGCTGAGGCACGATCACTGTGTTTTATTTAATTATTTGCTTGAGAAAAAAGAAGAAAACCTGTTTAAACGGTTCGTAAGATATCGTGAATGAAAAAATGTTTAAAAAAAAGTTTTTTTTTTTAACTCTCAAATTATGTATCTGATCAGTCAGTGTTGTCGATCAATCACCGCTTATCTCTGGGGAATCGGTTGGATGCAGCACAACAACAACATTTATTAAACTGTTCTGAAATATTGTGGAGAGTGTGTGAATAATGAAAATGATTCTTATATGTTTTCTCCATTTCTTTGCATTTCGATCGGACAGAATTTTAAGTTGTTGAGTTGTTCAGTAGTGACAGATCACATGAACTCATTTTTGCATTAAAGAACTTTGGAATAAATTGAAGCCTTCAAACTGATCTCTCAATATCAATTTATTTACTAACGTTTTAACATAAAAATAAAAGAATTTTATAATAATTTTATAAATATGCAACAATGAAACACTTAAATTCTTTAAGGAAATTTCATTTAAATTCTTCAAATTCTAGCACACAAGAAAACTTTTTTGATTTTAAATGCAAAAAATTAAAATTTTATAAATAACTATTCATGATTACGTTCTTTTTATATCGAGCGAAACTATTTGAAATATTAATTAAATATTCAGTTAACTCGTTAGGCTATTCATTAATTAATTTTTTCCCCCAAAAACTATTTATAATCATCCATTTGTTGACGACACAACTGACAAACTAACGAACAAAAAAAAAAAAAAAAAAATTAAATACTGATTGTTATTTGTATGTCAATCACACACTTTATTGTCTATGACTCACATTTTGCGAATGTGACTGACGACTGACGACGGACGCTTCTACATTCATGAACGAAATGACTGCAGAAATTATGAATGAAATGAAATATGACGGACAAACGTACAAAATATTTTAATAAATATTTTAATATATTTTTATTGTTGTTAATTTTAAGCCACACAATATTAATGAGAAGTATGGAAAGAAGAATCAAAACTACTGGCAAAAGTCAAAAGTATCTCATAGTAAAACGGATGTCGAGTGTAACGAGAAAAAAAAGTCTAAAATACGAGTATGTCAGTCATATCGTGTGTATTTTGCACATGAGGACTTGCTTATGTATTTGTTTGCTAAATGTATAAGTATGAGTGTGCGAACATAAATGCCGGTATGGGAGGAAGTATTGTTGGGGGTTTTTTTTTCGCAAGAGACAAAAAATAAAAATTGCTCAAGTGTGTGGCACGCTTAATAATACACTCTTATTAACATTTTCAAACTGCAAATTATTGTCATACTCGTACATGCTATAGATTTTTATCAGCTGCGTCATGTTGCTGCAATATACGACAATACCAAACGTATGGGCTTTTCCATGCTGCCGAATGTGACCTTCTTGAAAGAAAACTTTAAACGAAATTAATATTTATTGTTAGGAAAATAATCCAAAAATGAACGATTTCAATACTGTTTAACGTTTTGGTGTTGTTGAAACTTTTGGGTGGAAACGCCCATAAGCATTTTTATAGAAACTTCCAATATGGTCGTACATGTTTGTGTTATTGTATCAATGGAATCAATACTATAGCTGCAATTGATGGCATGTGATATGAACCATGGGCCAGAGCTAAGAAAGAGTTCTTGAATTAGATTACTAATTACACCCAGCAACAAAGTTATTGGAATATTCTTGTAAAATTTTTAAGGTAATCGCTTTTACAGATTCGAGTGATAATCTTATCGTTGTGCGATTAATGTACTGAAAGTGTTTCTGCAACATAATTAAAAATAATTACGGCTCCGATTTCAATATATCTTTAACACTGGGCAACTTAAATGAGTGTAGCATATGTATTTGTAGATTATAAAATCCATCAAAAGATATCTACTTTTATGTTAAAGTTATATATGTATATGTATTCTTATCGTTATGCAATTTGTGGAAAATTTTTGTGAAAAAACTACGGTCTGAATGAAATATTTCTTTAACACTGGGCAACAAAAAAAGAAAAACAAACTTAAGTGAGTGTAGCGGGAAACGAAAGCACATCCTTTATAAAATCGAACAAAGTATATCTTCTATTAACTTACCCTCAGAGAAGTTTAAATCGAATGTATCGCCCTCCCACAGCAAGTTTTCCTAGTTCTTATCTACAGCGTACTGATCGCAAATCAAAACTGATAATTCGCACAAATTCTGTTTGGGAAAATACTATATAGAAATCAAATAACGTATAACAGACACTCAATGATCACTTTTCCTTCTTATTTTCTTGCTTAAACATTCCACATTGGCCGGCTTTTTTCCAACTCCAATTAAAGTTGTAAATGATTGAAAAAAACATTAACAAACTAAAAAGTGTTTCAATCAAAATTACTAATTAAGTGTTGCTATAATTCTCGTATACTATTTCATGATAAAATTTCTATAAAAAACTGTATTCACATTCAATTAGGCTACGTGATAAAGGGTGATAAGCAAAATTATACAAGAGTGCTGACGATAAAAGTGTAGCGGCTTTCGAAAACAGCATAGTTCTGCCCTGCTGTGTAGAGTTGGGTTATGAAATTGTTGAATTTTTAACGAATTTAAATGAATTTAATATAATAATTTAGAATGTTGTCAACTGTGGTTATCTGCAAATTTTTTGTTGTTTCAATAGGGCCAGATAGATGAAGTTGAAATTTATAGACTCTCTTTTTGGGTTGGCACTTGCATGGATCACTTTGTCTTATTATTTGAAATGCATCAAAATGGATCTGTGGAGATCAAAACAATTATATAGAGGGTATTTTTTAGCCCCTCTAGATTTTAAAGTTTTTAAAAAATTACGCAAGGAAGTAAATAATAATCAAAAATTATCTTGAACCTGCACTCAGGGCATGTAGAAACCAGGGGATAATGTTAAGAGGACAGATCAAGGCAGATTATAAGGAAACGTTTTAATTTTTACTTCGCCAGTGAATTTTTTGATGCTGGTACCGATGAATGGGGGTGTTTTGAGGGTGTCAATAACCGTCGGTAATACTCTAATCCAGATCACAAAAAGGGTTACTTGATCGATCCCACTGTCCGTAGGAAGTATTAAAGACATGACAAATCGAGCGATCTGGGAGTACCTTTACCGAAATCGACAAACTTGGATTGTTTTCTGTATTTTTTGGCTTGCAAGGCGTCAATTACTGCTGGTTTATCAACACCAGGCTGTAAATTTGCTTTAGTCACAAAAAATACCAGGGAGATGTGAAGTCGCGTGTCCGGGTAGGCCGTTGCTTGAAAGTTACGCATCGTAAAGTTTTTTTTTTCAGGGTTTATAAAGTAAAATTTTCAATGATTGTCATTCGGCAGCTTTCTACGTAACTTAAGTCCGTGTTTAAAATGTCACCATTTTTTTTGTCACAACATTCCTGGCCATTGTGACATGACATATTAAGTCATGATACCGTTTTGCTCTCCCAGTTAATTTCATACAGAATTTAGTCTTTAAAGTTCTGTCTCTCTTTCAAAAGACTTTGGACTACGCGAAATATTTGCGTTATATCCACGTTATACTCGCACAACAAGTACACTCTCTCATATGCAAACGAATGTGTGTGTGTGTGTGCATAATTTTTTAATTCAAGTTATTTTTAGCCGTTACTACTTATAAAACCGAAAACCAAACTCAGTCAGTTAGTCCGCATAACAGACAAATATTGAATACATAATGGCTTGGGCCTGAGAATTTACTCTGCACTGCAAAACGCCGCAATGCAATTTAATGCATTCAACTGCACTGCGCCGACTGCATTATGGAAGTAAAGCACATCCGTTTAGCTTGAAAGAAAACAAAATGAAAATAAAAAAAAAAAACAACAGCAACAGCAAACGCTTTATTTACTATACCAAACAAAAACCGGATGTTGTGGGAATTTTAAGTAAATGCAAAAAGAAAAAGATAACAAAAACAACTTAATGAAAAAGAAAACAAAAAATATAACTCAAACGTATTGCAACTACAACAACAACAACAACAGCAACAACAATAATGACTTCTATCACTTGTTTGGAAAAGAGACTGACTACTGACTGCATCCAAATATGAGACTTTGCACAGTGACTTAGTCATACGACAACAAGACAGACAAACGGACATGCACGCCAACATACACACACACACACACGCGTGCGAGTATGTACAACACACTCGCAAATACACTTCAGGAAAAGCAACGCGCGTACGAGTGTACGAGCACAAATAAGTGAGTGACCAAAAGTGGATTTGGCTTTTTTCAACTTTTAAAAAGTTTAAGTGAAAATCTTTTAATTGCTGCGACTTCCTTTTTGTTTTGGTCGTCGTTGGGATGAAAACAAACTGAATTCGTGACTGCAAAATTTTAATTTTCGTATAAAAATATTCAGTGCACACAAACGCAGGCAGGAAATTACTCAGGGCCAACTGAAGAAGGGGTTAACAAATTAAGAATTAGTTAATTCTGGGACTATTTCATCTCAAATCTTAAACACCTGCAACGTTGTAATGCGAGAACTTGAGAGAATTCTCTCGTATAAAATCATTTACAGGCTACTCTGCAGAACACGAACAGCTTTTTTTCTGCTTGTCTGGGATTAGCACTCGGGGGATTACCCCTACATATGCCATGCATTTTGCCAGCATTAGAAAGGGGGCTATATTTTTAGGAGGACAGATGTAGACAGATAGAAAATTTGTTGTAGCTATTTTCAGTTTCTAAAGGGTGATCTACAAAAGACGCTACAAAACAAGAGCGACAGGGACAGCAAACGACGCCATATTTCTTGCCGCTCTTTTGACATTTCCCCTTATTAAGGTTTGCAATTTTGTTATGGAAAGATATACGAGCCAAAAACGAGTCGAAATTATTAAAATCTACTACCGAAGTTCGGAGTCAGTGGTCTCAACGTTAAGAGCGCTACGTCCAATTTATTTCTGGCTGAATGGCTTCGTCAATAAACAAAATATGCGTTATTGGTCCGACAGCAATCCACACGTACTCCATGAGTCATTATTGCATCCCGAAAAAATTACGGTTTGGTATGGTTTATGGGCCGGCGCCGTCATTGGGCCGTACTTCTTCCGTGATGATCAAGACCGGCACGTGACTGTGAATGGAAATCGCTTCCGTTCAATGATAACCGAATATTTTTGGCCCCAATTGAATGATATGGAATTGGAGGACATGTGGTTCCAACAGGACGGTGCCACAAGCCACACAGCGAATGTCACAATCAATTTATTGGAAACCAAGTTTGAAGAACGTGTTATCTCACGAAATGGCCCAGCCTCGGTCGTGCGATTTGACGCCGTTAGACTATGGTCTACGCCAACAAGCCAGCGACAATTGATGCACTTCGTACGAATATCGAACGTGAAATTACAGCAGTATCGGCCGATTTATGCCTGAACACCATCGAAAATTGGGTTCAGCGTCTGGACTTCTGCAAGCGTGCCCGTGGTGGCCATGCAAAAGAAATCGAGTTTCATACATAATGGCATCAAACGTACTTTTTCACAATAATAAGTAATTTAATTAACGTCCAAAACCATTTTCGTTTTATTAAAAAAAACTTTTGTAGCATTCTTATTGAAAACTCCTATACTTCCCGAAAAAAAAGAAATATTTTTTGCTGGAGGTACCACCGAAAGAGAGCGCTATACTCAGCGCGCTATACTCAGTCTTGGTAACGTTGAGCGACTTGTGCTATGCCTTCGTTATTGAGACACGCCAACAAACATTTAACACACTTCAATTTTAATTATGTGCTAGTTATTTTTTGCCAAAATCTTAATAAAAAATTCCAAGTGATCAATTTAGGGGTTGCAGCTAGTTCCCATGCGCATTTCACTGGGGCTAATGCAGATCATCAGGGAAGCTTTACGCAACATTTCTTACAATAACTAAAGATGTTTAATTCAAACTTCTACTTTCATAAATGAGAAGTTTAAAAACAAACATCAAAGTCCCAACAAGAACTCAATAATAAAGGTCAGAATAATTCTGCTCTCTGCAGTGTTGCAGCTCACTGATCTCTATTCATCGGGAGCTTTATAATTAAGAGCTCTTTCTTATTGTAATTCAATCTGTCCTTTATGCGACTCAGTAACTTTTAACGATTCTAAGAAAGTAAAATTTATTTATAATTAAAATTATGATTATCTGGTTCACTTCTTGGCGATTAAATCGTTATAATGCAACGTCATGTGGCATCTCTATGAACATATACGAATCACATAAAAAGGAAAAGAAAATAATGGCAAAACCTTTTTTATATTAATTTTAAATAAAATGCATCATATCCAAAAGTACATGTCTCAGTCTTGTGGTAAAATACCTCTGCAACTTTATTTCAGAAAACTGTGGCAAAGCGAAGTCGTTTCACGAACGAGCAACTCAGCGAAATGGTTATCACGTCGTGCCTTAGCTGACGACCCGCCGTTACAACTAAAAACACAAAAATTCGTATCGTTTGTTAGCCGATAAGTAAAAGAGATAACAACAACAGCTGACTTTAAGCGATATCGAATAACGTTAAAAATATTAGAGAATAGGGAAATCGGTAAATTTTTCTTTTATAATTATTTTATCGGCATGACTGTCGTACTGAAAGTTGCTGAACCGATTTGCAGGCTGGTGCATGTTCAGATAGAGTTGTTTTATGTTGTTTAACATCGTTTTATTGTTGTTTATTTTCCTATTCCTGTTTGTGATTTTCGTTTATATTCGGAGAGATGCCACCTGAAGGAATATTTTAACGACTTAATGAACAAGAAATTAGTGAAGCAGACAATCGCTACTGCAAACAGTTTTGATGGTAGATAAATTTTACTTTTATCGAATCTTTAACAGTTACTTGCGTGATGCGATTTTATATCAGCTTGAAATAATTTGCATATTAAAATACTTGACGACAAATTAACTTGCGATGGGACAACTATCAGTAGAAATTGTAGACAAATTTTGCTTTTTTGGCAACGTGGTTCACCGCAGGTCCATGTTAATGCCATAAACCTTCAGCCTAGTCGATTATATATATTGCAGCTGAAAAGTTGTTTGTCCCCACTAATTGTTGGCACTTAAAATATCAAATTGAAAACAATCAAATCAATTTCTTTCTGTGTATGAAACACACGTCTCATATGTTTCTGTTTTAATAGCGTGTATGCAAAATAATCCATGTTTGTTTTATAGCTTCCATAAATATTTATTTATCCATTCATATTTCCATGCACAACAAATTTCAATACGTATTGAGAAAATACAATCAAACGGAGAAGAAGAAGAAATATAAAAACAACAACTACAACATGATTGCAGGCAGTTCTTTGTTTTATTTAGTTTTTAATGTGGGGGTTTTCCCCAACCAACGCCTTTAAATTGTAAATTTTACAATTCATTTCAAATCATATGTTTATGGCTTTAACACACAACAACGCCATGCGGCGCGACGCGACGTCAGTCAGCTACTCAGTTGAAAGTCATCTCCTCCGCCCCCTATTTTATGAATTATGCAAATCAAATGCTCGCACTATTCTGTTTTCAAATCAACTGTAAAATACTAGTGCAAAGCCAAACTACAAGTGAGTTGAAATGCAAAACGCCTGTTCTGTTGCAGGTCTTCAATTTGCGCCATAATTGTGTAACGCCAAACCACACGATACACGAAATACAGTCGTTCAGACGTCATGACACATGAAATGAATTTTACAAACGCACGCAAAATCGACGCAATAAAATATTTTGTTATTTCTTCCGCTATTCTTAAGTTGAGTTTGGAAAAACTATTTAATTGCTGCACCACTCTATTCTATAATTATGTCTTTATTAATGATGGGCGGGCGTAGTTGTGGCTGAAATCATTATTGAAATCTCAAAGAGCGAATGAAGAAAAAAACAACAACAACAACAAATTATCAGAATGATAAATTTATAATTAACGACAGCAATTTGCTTTGAGCAGCATTAAGTGGTTTTGTGTGGCGTAAAGTTTTGTTTTGTAAATATCGGCTGGAACTGGTTTGAAGGTGTTCTGGCTGAGGTTCAAACTCGTATTAGAGTTTAATCCGCTTATGTGGGTTTGACTGGTAATTTCATCTAAAAACCGGGCTGCAAATCTCAATTCTAGTTAAAACCCAATTATTTAAGGTGCTTAAATACATGTAAAATATGATTATGCGCTTAAGAAATAGTCATTAAAAAATTAAAGGCGTTTCAATTAACACCGTGCAACAAGATTATCTATCAAAATAAAATACACAAGTTGTTGGTATATATTTTTTTGTTTTTTTTTCTGTGGTCAGGTAATTGTTATAAAGTCCTGTAAGCGATATATAAAATGCACAGTGGGGCATATTAAAAAAAAGTTGCTACAAGTGTGGAATTTCTTAACAGCTGATTGCATTAATAAAATTAATTAATAAAAATAATTGATTTTTTTCTTCTGATTTTTGGAATTCGAGCTAAGAAAATGTTAACTGATTTGGTTGGAAAATAATTTTAGAAATAGAATTTCAAGTCAAGCTTTTCGAGTTGTTAAAAGCGGAGTGATCCAAAATATTTACTTTGCAATGAAAGCAGTTCTTGGTTGCCTTGTGTTTGTAATATAAAAATATCCGGCATCGAAAAAATTCTAGTCGATTGGGATAAACGAGAATAGATTCATTATTATTATATAGTTCGAGCTATTATTTTTCTATGGTAATACAAGTAGTCTGACCAGTATATTCCTTGAGATCTGTTTCATAAAAAAGAGAAAAAAGTTTCCGCGATAATTATGAAAAGTAGCAAAACATATTCAGAATAGAAAACAGTCTCTATCAGAAATAGTCCGTGATGTTGTACATACGAAAAAATTTATACAAAGAAATTTTAAAAATTCTGAATTGTGCGTTTCAGTATTTTTTAAGGATTCAACAAGAGCAAAAAAAAAAACAACTTAAATGAGTGTAGCGAGAAACGAAAGCTCTCCCACAGCAAGTTTTCCTAGTTCTAATCTAGAGCGTACTGATCGGAATTCAAAACTGATAATTCGCACAAATTCTGTTTTAGAAAATTTGATATAGAAATCAAATAACTTATAACAGACACTCAATGATCACTTTTCCTTCTTATTTTCTTGCTTAAACATTCCACATTGGCTGGCTTTTTTCCAACTCCAATTAAAGTTGTAAATTATTGAAAAAAAAAACTTTAATAAACTAAAAAATGTTTCAATCAAAATGACTAATTAAGTGTTGCTATAATTCTCGTATACTATTTCATGATAACATTTCTATAAAAAACTGTATTCACATTCAATTAGGCTACATGATAAACGGTGATAAACAAATCTTTACAAGAGTGCTGATGATAAAAGTGTAGCGGCTTTCGAAAACAGCATAGATCTGCTCTGCTGTGTAGAGTAGGGTTATGAAATTGTTGAATTTTTAACGAATTTAAATGAATTTAATATAATAATTTAGAATGTTGTCAACTGTGGTTATCTGCAAATTTTTTGTTGTTTCAATAGGGCCAGATAGATGAAGTTGAAATTTATAGACTCTCTTTTTGGCTTGGCACTTGCATGGATCACTTTGTCTTATTATTGGAAATGCATCAAAATGGAACTGTGGAGATCAAAACACTTATATAGAGGGTATTCTTTAGCCCCTCTAGATTTTAAAATTTCCAAAAAATATGCGAAAAAAAATAATAATTAAAAAAAAATATCTTGGACCTCCACTCAGGGGACTTAGATATCAGGGGATAATTTTAAGAGGACATATGAAGGCGGATTATAAGAACGCTGCTGGTACCGATAAAAGAGGGTGCTTTATTCTGCTCCTTTAGAACATGATGGCGTCAATAACCGTCGGTATTATTCAGCGACTAGTGCGACCAGTACGTCTAATTCAGAGCACAAAAATGCGATACCATATCCATGACTAAGTAAGAAGTGGAACGCTGGAACTTAGTTTTCAGAATGTTGTTCGTATGAAAAAATTTACACAAGGAAATCTTAAAAATTTTTGGTAAGACAAATAAAAAAATAAAAATGTAACTGACAATTTAAAAACAATTTTCAAAGATCGATTTACGATATAACGATTCGATAAAAGAAAATTTTATCTACAACTGAAATTGTGCGCACTCACGATTATCTGATTCGCTAAGTAATTATTAATTAAATATTGTAGCATGTGACAACTGTATGATTATATACGAAAAATACGAAATAGAATAGAATTAATTTCCACCAATTTATATAAATTTTAAAAAATTTAAATCGAATTCTTTATGGGTCAGTCTTGGGATGGAATATATCTTCAACCTCATTTTAGAAAGCTGCTGCCAATGGAAGGCGTGGCGCGAAGGATCACCTGAACCAAATGGTTGATTTATTATTGGCTCATTAAGACACAAATCGTTAAAACTAAAGCACTAAACACAATAACGACAGCAGGCTACACGAACACCGACTACGAAAGCCGTTGGCTACAATCGTCGCCTCGTAGTCAGCTACATAATTATTTTTAAAACGACACCACCAAATGTTTGTAGTAGAATTCTCTTCATACGCCAGTGTGGCCGCTTTCTTATATTTAATATTCTTAAATAGTGTTATTCCAATAAAATATATTTAAAGTCCACAATATATGAAAAGAAATCATTTCATTAGCTTGGATATATAGTTTTTTGTTTCTTTTTTTATAATAAAACAGTATATTTTCAAGTTTAAAATAATTAAATTTATTTGTATTGTACAGGCAACACTGCATATATAGTCTTTGTCGCTCACCAATATAGAAATTAGTTTAATTTGGCTACAACCACAAAACAGCATGGACAACAACCCGTAGCCGTGTTATTCGTAGTTGTAAAAATAATCATTCGTATATACTCACATGGATTCTATTCTTGACAAGTTGTAGTCTGCCGTCTTTGTTGTGTTTAAAGCTTAACAACACAAAAACTATTGCCATTTAGTTGTCTATAAGCTGACTTCAACAGATGTCGTATATCGTCAAAAATGTTACAGAATAGTGAAATCGATAAATTTTCGTTTTATATATTTTATCGACAAGATTAACGTTATAAAAATCACTGAATGACCCATGTCGAGTTGGGGTTCCACAAAATGTAACTGAAGAAGGCAAAAGGTTTCTTTTTGGTGGAATATTTGACATTAAAATTTTTAGTTGTTTTTGGAAGTTATATATTAGCTACTGGCCTACCGTTTACTATGTAAATAAAAATGCAATTTTTTATTTCATATTTGTCCCGACGTTTCGTGAATTTTATGTTCACTTATTCAAGGGATCTTCGTATGTCCTAAATAAAATATTACATTAAAAATTTATTTTATAATTTTTATATTACTGGAAGATTTTTTTATATTACTTTTTCAAACACATAAGCAGGTACTGAAATCACAGATGTTGTGTAAAAATTATAACTACTAATTAAAATTTTTATTTACTATTCAGGCTTTTAAATGATTAAGATTTGTAATCATATAATTTATAGTCGTAATCTATCTGTTATTTCGAAAAGGCGCATATTCATAAACGTGTGGTAACGAAAACAACCTCATTGACTGCTACTAAAAATTTTTATCGCACAATTGCAGAGTTCAATGCCAGCAGTTTTATTACGCCGCAAGATAAAAACTAACATTTTTGCTCTACTTAAACATATTTGAGATAGAAAAAAAGCAAAAATATTCAAATCAAACAACAACAACAACAACTCAAATTGGTTAAGATAATGATATGGTTAAGTTGGAACTTTGGAAATGTTGGGTGTGTGTGGTGTTGATAACATAAAATTAATAACGATTTGATAGAAACTTTTTGCCGTTCGTATGAAGAATCAAGAACATATTGTTCGAACGATAACAAACTTCACTGAAGGTCGGCTGCATGGCGAATGTGAATGTGAAATTCTTTTTTTTTTTTGCAAAACAACTGACCGATGGCGCCTGCACCATCGCCGAACGCTTTATCGTGTTTGATATTTCAAGGTTTCGCCGCTAGACACCACCAGCAGTGGCACAGAAAATATTCTCACGAATTTTTTATTTGAGCAATAAAAATTATTGATCGCTAAATGCTTTTAGAACTGGCAGATAAGCGGCACTGAAAATGGCTTCAACGGAACAAAATCACAATAAATGGGTTATAAAGAAAATGAATCCAGTTTAATTTGTGTTAACATCAGTTTAGTGCAGCTACAGTTCTTGTAAAAGATATTCTCATGAAATTGTTATGGTAACAGAAATTGTTATCGCATGCGAGAGTTTTTAAACAAAAAATGTTCATGGGTACTGATGATGGGAGTGTTGAGAAAATCAATTATTTATTTCATATGATATCGTGTTTTCTGGCCTAAGAAATTTCGATTAATAGTATCATTAACTGCATGTTCTTTGATGTCAATAGATATATTTCTTTCGCACAATAGCATTTAAAACAAAAAAGAATTATTGAAATTTTTTATTTTTCTAACACAACGACATCTAGTGACGTCATGACACAGGCGGTGAAGTTATAATTGATTGTGTTCTCTTCGCTCCTTTAAGTTGTTTCTATGGCACAGAGACTTTAAACTTAACAAAAAGCCTGATCAAGTTTTACTATATTGCAAGTGACAAATTTTGATGACAATTGAATAATAGTTTGAATTTTATGTCCTGCAGAAAGTTTACCCCTACGCTCCTTGTAAACACAAATTGATTTTAATATCAAAAGCAATTTTGTATTTATTTGGACTCTTACTTTAATATATTTTTAGTTGCAAATGCTTTCATAAATGCAATTAAATCATTATAATGAATTTGGTGCAAAATTAAATAAATTTACTAAGAAAAATAGCACAGGAAAGTCATGCATGATATCGTTTGAATTGTGTCCTTAAAGGACGATGGATATTTAATCGCAAAATACTTTTATAAAGCTAAAACTTTCTTCCTCTTGGATCTCCTCAACCATAATTATCAGGATTTCTTTTTTCAATAACTTGAAAATGTCCTTAAAAAAGGACGAGGTGGCCGAGTGGTTAAGGCGTTGGACTGCTAATCCAATGTGCTCTGCACGCGTGGGTTCGAATCCCATCCTCGTCGTGTAATAAAATTTTTATTTGATCACTATTTCAATAAAAAAAATTTCAATAAATTTATTTAGTTTGTGTTTCAAAATAACACAGTGTAACACAGACCTTTTTTTAAAAAAATTTTTTCCGTGTTTTATAAAATTTAGTCACAATTTTTCTTTTGTGCATGTTAATACGCATTTTTATTTATATGCCCCTCCTTTGGGAAATTAGTTTTTTTTTTGATAATTATAAAGAAAATCTCATGCCTCTTTCCAAAACACATGAAAAAATCTAAGAGAATATAAAAAAACTTATATTCTTTTTGTACAGGCCATAAGAAAAACTTTACATGAAATAGTAGGATTTAAGTGTTGCTTTTAAAATAAATTTGATAGATATTTTTATACTTTTTTAAAAATTTAATAATTTTTTGCAATTCTACACAAAAATACCTTTTAAAATATACATATATTTGAGGAACATTTTTAGACGATAAAGTGACTGAAAATGTACCACAAAAGTGTGGGAGGCGTCATTATTCATAAGATGGAAAAAAGAAAATGTGTCCCGCTTTAACACTGCGGATATTCAAGGATAATATTGAAACAACTTTAAAATATCTAAAAGTATAAACACTAAAGGCATTTTTACAACTGGAAGTTTCAAAAACTTTATTTTTCTTACATACACGCTACTACAAACATTTTAATGGCGGTTAAAGTTCGATGTCTGACTGCATGATTAAAGTCGCATATTTGTTTGACTGTTTGTTATGCTTCTGGATAGAAAAAAACCAGATTCCAATTTAGCTTTTATTTTTATAAAATAATGCATATTATCTTAACAAAAATCGCTATTAATTTTATAACTAAAAATGAAGTTCCTCGAAGTGAATTACTGGACACGGTGACTCTGTTTATTTGAATTGTTCGAACGTCAGAACTTGCAAAGCACGTATTTTATAAACATTCGCGGCTTCTTATTTGCTTGTTTATCTCTATTGTTAATCACATAAATAATATTATTGTAAAATAACAATTCACTAAGTAAATTTGCGCATAAGATAAAATTCTATTGAAAAGAATAGCAGAACAGCAGAAGAGCAGCGCTTTTATGAAATGAAAACAACAAACGACTGGTGCATCGACGTTCAAAGTGATCAACAAAATACCCTGCAATTGAAATTTTAAAAATCATTAATGCGTGTTAAAAAATCTAAAATGTGCTCGCAAGTTAAGCTTAAAAGTATTAATGGAATATTTATTAAATTCATTTTAATTGGCGTTTGTATTTCGTTAGAACAGCGTCATTCAAAAACGATTGAAAAATATTTACTTTATTGTCCGATAAACAGATTCACTACTTAAAGAATTTTTTTTTATATTGTAGTGATATCATGCCGCCCGCTTCTTTTCACTGCAACTACTTTTTAACTTGTATATGGTAGTATGTGGAAAAAATACTGGCGGTTTAAGGGGTTCTATTGTACTTATATTTTGTGTGAATTTGAACCGATTCGGAGATTTGAGAAATTATAAAAGAAAATTTGGAAACAAATTTTTTAAGTGTTTTTTTTTATTTTTTAAATAAATTTTAAACGCCCTTGCCGATCGATTCCAGAAACTAATCAGCTCTCAGGATTAAAAAAAACCATTGGCCATTGCAAATGGGGTACTTTCGTGAGTTATAGTGAATGAAAAAATTCGAAAAAAGTGATATATTAAAAAAACTCGGCAGTTATATATCCAATCAGTTAGTGGTCTCGATTCGTTTATAGGACTCGAAAAATTAAAACCACCCACAGTTGCCACTTTGGTAAAATTGAACCAAAAATTGTTGTTTTTGTTACGTTTGGTTCGCTTGTTCATTTTTTTTTTCTTTATGAAAAGTTAACGATTATAATATAAATAAATTTTTAAAGTTTTATCATGCCTGTAAAAATGTATTTACGAAAATTATTACTCTTCACATAAAGTAAAAAATTTGATTCGTTTACAACACGTGATAGTAATCGATTATTACCTACCCACAGTAGTAAATCAAAAAGCTATATTGGCAACACTGATCGATTGTTACTTTTGTTTACAAGTCACAGATTGACAATTTGACTTCAGTGTAAAAGGTATTGTATTATGCTGGTATGCAAATAAAATTGAAAAAACTGGTTCTCTTTTTTATTTTGGTTCTTTTTTTATGGATTTTGGTCCCGAAGAAAAATTTAGAGTGGCAACCGTGAAACCACCCAAACTCGCGGAAATCGGTCTATTAATTCAAAAATTTTAAAAATTTAACAAATTCGGGAATGCCATCCAAAGGGGATTTTAACAAATTAAATATTTTTGATATATAGGGTGTTTTTTTATTGAGTGATAAAACTTTGAGTTGGTACCACTGCTTTATTTGACCACCCATTTAACAGCTGATCGTTGCTTTTTGTTTAGTTTGCTTTGACATTTCATTATGGATCGACTTACACCAGAGCAACGCGTGCAAATTGTGGAAATTTTTAATCAAAATAATGGTTCTGTTCGTAAAACTGATCGTGTACTTCGCGCACTCAAACTTTAATTTTCCGATGAAGCCCATTTTTGGTTGAATGGGTACGTAAATAGACAGATTTGTCGCAATTGGAGTGGAGAGGAGAATCCACAAGCTTGTGTCGAAACACCATTCCATCCACAGAAGATTACTGTTTGGTGCGCTTTATGAGCTGGCGGAGTCATTGGCCCGGCCCGTATGTCTTCAAAAACGATGATGGTCAAAATGTTACTGTTTGTGAAAATTGGTGTTCCAGATTGCGTCTTGCACGCCCCAGCCGTGGCGGCCATATGGCCAAAATCATATTCAGACATTAATGTTATAAAATTTTCTATCCAATAAATCCCATTTCAGTGATATCAAAAATATAATACTATGTTTTGTTATGATTTAAACGTGTATCAATCTATAAAAAGCACCCTTTATTTGAGTGAAATAAATTAATAAAAGCCAAAAGGGGTCCAAATCGGTTTATTCGTTCATGATATATCCCGAATAATAAAATAGAAAAAAAATGATTTCTGTAAAAAAAATCCATAATTATTTATCTGATCAATAAGTGTTCTCAATTATTTTATGGAAAAAACTCTCTGTTACTCACGTGAGAATCGCTTGAATAACAATTTAAAACAGTTTCAAAACGAATAAATTTATTAAACTCTCATTAAAGTTTTGATCTCGTAGATTTGAAAGAAGAAAGTTTTGATAAATTAGAGGGAACTGTCAGAGAGAGGGTCTTTAGGGTCAATAGTTTTCCATATATTTTTTTAATATTTTATTTTACAAAAATTATCAATAAATAAGAACGATAACACACAAACTTTTATTACAAAAATTGTGGTAGAGTTATTTTCCAAAACGGGCTCCAGTCTTTTAGAAAAACTCTTTTTAAAATTTCGCCATTAAATTGATTTGGAGAAAATTGTCTCAAAATATTTTATTATACATTTTGAATGCCTTTTTTAGTTTTCATTTTATTTCCTAGAAATTCTGAAAATTGTAAATATTTCTCAACTGTTGCAAACAGATTGTTGTGACAATTATATTTCATTGCATGATGCAGAGTGTTAGCAAATCAAGAACAGCGATGTCTCTTGTTGTCACCAATTAAAGTCATCATTTAAGTATGGAAATTCAACGTTTTGAATTTGTAACAATTGATGGTGGTGTGATGAAGGAATTATCTTGATGTAGAATTGACTAGAACATAAATATGAACGAAAGCAACAAAAAAAAAACATCGATACACCCAGTATTTTTTGCTTTCATAAAAATTTGTTAATAACTCTCTTATCAGGAACAAAACAACAGCATATTTATGGCATCAGCTGAAAGTGTGAAGTAACAACTTTTTGTTTGTTATAAACAATTTATATTTAGCACAAAAGGGTTTCTAGTATTTAAGCCGATAACTCGGAGGTCGGTTAGTAATGTGAGCATGCACTTGCATGAAGCGACTTGGGGCGTTATTTAGCAATTCGAAAATATTTCATAAGAAATAAAAACGTATTGATAGTCTGAATGCTTCAAATTTCGCAATGAAATATTTTAAACGAAAAGAAAGGTCATACGCTGCATTAACATATATTTCAAGGGGGCGTGGCATATCCACAGTAAGCCAATTATTACTTATGGAAATCCAGCTAATCATGCCTTGACTTAAAAAAATTAAATTTAAAAAAAAAAAAACTTAAGTTCAGAGATATAGATATTTAGAAGTATTAAAATGAAAAAACCAGAAGTATTTTTCAAAACTTCCATTCTGGTATATAGAATTGAGCAAATATCTTCTGATTAGAAGGGAATTAAAGGGTTGCATTTTTAAAATCTATCAAATGCATGCATGGGCTAAGAAAGAGTGCAGGCAGGTAATTGTAATAGAAGGATCTTAACGTGCCAGTCACCAGCAATAGATTTTGCGTTTTAATAAAAGTACGATCATTTAAAAGGGGGCGTTAAATTTTTTTTTTCATTAACTTTTGAGTGAATGAAGATTGTTTTCTAATTCTTTTCGTAATGGAAAGACCGTAACTAAAGCTTTTATTCAAATCTAAGTTTGTCAAACTCAGTGCAGTTGTTTCTCAGATATAATGAGCCCAAAGTTGAACTCCAACTGCGATTTCTATTATTCAATATATATATTTTTTTTAAAATAAAAATTAAATCATCTTTGCGAAATCAATTTTTGGAAATTTATTACAGACGCTTTCAGTCATAAATGGATTCTAGACTCCTCTGATTACTTGAATATATTCTCAGAAACAAACAACTCAACCCCAAGACACTGAAAAAAAAACATGGAAAACTTTTGACCCTAAAGGCCATTCCTGTACCTCCCCCGATTGGTTCGAATCGGTTGAGTTTCACTGAAATAAGAAAACAGGGAACACTTTTGACCTAAAAGGCTCTGTACCTCCCCCGATTGGTTCGAATCTGTTGAGTTTCACTGATATAAGAAAATATGGAACACTTTTGACCCCAAAAGGCCATCCCTGTACCTCCCCCGATTGGTTCGAATCGGTTGAGTTTCACTGATATAAGAAAACATGGAACACTTTTGACCCCAAAAGGCCATTCCTGTACCTCCCCCGATTGGTTCAAATCGGTTGAAATTCACAGAAAGTATAACTTTAGCGACGCTTTTCTTTCTATTTCCAAAAAAAAAATCGAGAACATTAACTGATGAGGTATTTAATTCAAGGAAGCTTCCTGAGACCTCAGAAAATTTGATGAGAGCTCAATTTTTTCAAAACGAGGTAAAATTAGTAACTTCCGGATTTTTTTAAATTTTCCATTTTGGTAGCGGGAAGGGAAAAGAAACCGGCGGAATGATACCAATAAAAAAGTATTAAGAGTAGTGAATTTATCGGACAGTAAAATAAATATGTTCCAATCGTTTGTAAATAACGCTGTTCTAACGAAATATAAACGCCAATTAAAATGAATTTAATAACTATTCCATTAAAATTATCAAGCTTAACTTGCGCGCATATTTCAGATATTTTTAGGAAAGTTTTTTGTTCTTTTTAAAATACATTAATATTTTTAAATATAATTTTTCTTTAATTTTTCTAGCGTGAAGTCAACAATTAAATTCACGGTTATCAGAAAATATTCGAAAGTTAATGAAAACTTTCCTTTTAGGCCAAGTTTTCAATATAAAAAGTACTTTGCCGATTTCAACTGACTTAACATTTTCAACTTAATAATTTAGTCTGTAGAGCTTGAGTAAATATCATGATAATATTTATTTTTAAATATTTAATTTATTCATAAAATAGTCATTTACATAGAATAACAAAAGTTTTTCTCTTCTTTCAGGTAAGCACGAAAAGATCTTTGAAATGAACGTGAAAGTGGCAGCCCCATAATAGTTTCCGGGGAATCACACGATTATAACTTTACAGGAGAAAGTAAAAACGCCACAGAAACTGAAACTTTGGTCACATTCAAAATTAAACTGTAACTATAAACTGCTTGTTAAGTCATTATTTACAAAAAAAAATCCATTTCGAGACCATCGCTATAAGATCGAATATATATAAAATATTCTTCTTTTTTTTACTATTCTCGTAAACATTTAAAACGCCAAATTTTGTTTTTATTTAAAGTTCAGGTTTTTAAAATTTTTAGCAAGACCCTAAAGACCATTTCTATTATATTATTATTTTTGTTACATGGTGTAATTTCTCTAGCAGATATGATAAATATATGAGAAAACTAAAAAGCTGACACGACGAGGATGGGATTCGAACCCACGCGTGCAGAGCACATTGGATTAGCAGTCCAACGCCTTAACCACTCGGCCACCTCGTCTTGCATAATCGACGAAAACAACCGAATATGTTTCCAACAATAATTTTAAAGAACAAAAGATTGTTAAATATTTCGTAAATTTTTATTATTAAAATTTTGAATATATATTTTTATAATTTTTTATTAAATTTTAATTAATTTAATTGTACCATATTGAAAGTAACAATCTGGGGAATAAGTAAGAATGTGACATAAATCATGACGTGAAGTCAGATTATTCGGAGGCAAGTGTGAGCATTAATATTATGGAATTAGTTCCTTTATACCATGTTATCCTTACGTAAACGTATACGTAACAGACCAGCTGTTCCCTTTTTATAATCCAGCTGATGTACATAAGACGACGTAATATTTACGTTGCGTTGCATATGAAGCAGATGATATCTTTACATACTTGCGAATCAGCTGTCTCTTCGTTTTGTTATCGGATAGAAACAGTGTTGCCAGCAAATATTTTCTAACTTATATAAGAGATAAAGCGTCAACAGATTGTCGTTTTAATCACAATTCTTAACTCCTACCAAACAAAACGCTATTAATAAACATTTTATTTCAGTCATATAAATGAAGTAGTAGAAAGTAAAGAATTTGTAAATAAAAATTAAGAGAAAATTAACTTTTTAATCGAATAATTTCAACTGCGTATTGAAATTTAGAGCTACTAAGAGGAAAATATCGCCATCGTTCAAGAATTAAAGTGAAACGAAAAATTCAGAGATATTTTTAAAATGAAAAAGTCGTAAAATATTTCGCCGACGAGGATGGGATTCGAACCCACGCGTGCAGAGCACATTGGATTAGCAGTCCAACGCCTTAACCACTCGGCCACCTCGTCACATGTCGTGTCACGGAAATTTTAAGCAATTTTTTACCTAAAACTTTTTCAAGACTTTAAAAATAAACAGGACATTTAGGCAGGATTGTCTGGTAGGATTCATAAAGTGCATAAAATACTCCGACGACGCGGATGGGATTCGAACCCATGCGTGCAAATGCACATCGGATTAGCAGTCCAACGCCTTAACCACTCGGCCACCTCGTCACATGTCCTGTCATTAAAATTCTAGGCGATTTTTTAACTAAAACTTTAAAAATAAACAGGACATTTAGGCAGGATTGTCTGGTAGGATGCATAAAATGCATTGACAAATAAGCTCTCCTGACTTAGTCGAGAGGAGAGGTTGTTGTCGGCTTAAGTAATGAGCACAAGACTGCGACGCCTCATCTGTTTCCTCATCTGTCCCCTTAAACTATCCCTCCTTTTTAGTTCCGGCACAATGCACTGCTTTTGTAGGGGTCATCCCCGAAGTGCTATCCCAAGACAAAAAAACAAATTGTTTTTAAAAGTAGGCGTAGTTGAGTTATTGACGGGTCTACTCTTTGGTGAACTAAAGAAGACCCAGCTGAGGCTCGTAAAGAATAAGAAAAGGATCCTACAACAATGGAGGCCTACTTTGATTGTGTTGAAGAAAGTGCACACAAACGCACCGCTACGCGTCATAAACCTGGCGATATCAAACTCGTGAATAGTTGATAATATTCTATCGACAACAGAGGCGCGATGCGTAATTTGAACCCCGTTTTATAAGGCACAAAGAGATATCTCTTTTTCATATCAAATAGGTTTAAAACTTCAGTTTATCTTTCCGTTATTAAAATATCTTTCAAACTAAACGATACACTTGGGATTTGAACCCCTGCCTGCAGGAGACTTAAAGATATCAATCAGCGCTCTCAACCACGCAGCCTGAACCATCATGTCGTTCCTAAACATGACAAACTTGCTGCTGAACAAAAGAAAACAAATTCAATCCGAACGATATTATTTTAATCCAACAAAAATGTGAAGAATATTTAAAACGACTTCGAATCATGAAAATGTTAATTTTTCTTATCTCTAAAACAAGACACATTCTGTGATTAGGAATCTTATCAAATTTGAATTCTCTCACCAAAAAAAAAAAAAAAATATTTCTCCGTTCAGCAGTCGCTAAAGAAAGAATCACAAAGACTTTCAATGAAATTTTAGTTCTTCCAACCAGCATGTCTGTTCATGTATAAGAGTTTGTGTGAATGTATTTTTGTTTGTTTCTTCATTAAGGAGTTTCTATAGAAATGCTGATTGTTTGTCCAAAAATATTTTCTCTATGAAAATCAAACGAATATCTTCAGCGCAGTCGGGTGCATTTCATTCAATAGATTAATTTATCAAGTGATACATCCCAGTTGGCCAAGTCTTCAAGAAACGATGGGTAACGGAGAATAGAAAAGTGCGGAAGACGATATGGACGATAGTTCGATTCGTTACCGATGTCGTTGACGAAATTTAAATGAAAATTACTAGAAAAGTGTGCCAGACCATAGAAGCGACCGTTCCTACACTCTCTGTTAGTGACGATAGTTTCCTCTATCATGTCGTCCCCCACCAACAAAAGCCACGATTTTTCCCAGTTGACAAAAATGAAAATAAGATCACATGAGCAGTTTTTCAATTTTTCTGGTAGAAGCAGTACTCGGTTGATGAATCCGATGACGCAGTGAACGCGGACATGCAGTGCGTTGGGCCAGAACTAGAAAAGAGGAGATGGTTCTAATAGGGCAGATGAATTCAGATTAGAAGATGGAGAAATTTTTTGTAACTGTTTTTACTTCGCTGATGTGAAGTTTTGCAAAAAGTAGCGACGAAGAAGAGTGCTGTATTTGCTCCTTTAGTACATGACGTCGTTACTCGCTTTCGGCCAATGTTACATGCCTTCGTCATTGAGATGAGACAACAACTCACTCTTGCAGAAAAACTCCACATCATGTTCATTATTGAGTGCGGAGTGGAACTCGTGATCTGAGGCGTCGTAGTCTTGTGTTCGCTACTTCAGCCTACAACACCCTCGTACTTTGGGAAGGAGGATGCAGGCAATATGTTTTCTGGGTATTATTTTACTCAAGATTTTGAAAGAAAAAAAAAATATGAATAACATTTGACCCTAAAGGTCATACCTGAAACTGCCCGCTAATTTTAAGCGGAAAGTAATCGTTACCTGGATGTTGTGTTATTCTACGGTTTTGAGTTCTTCGAACTAAAACACTATCGTTTTAATATTCAAATCAACCGATTCCCACGCATTAGGCGGCGCTTGATGTAGTTTTCGGTTGCTATAAAAGCATCGGGAGCACAAACTAATGAGACATATAATTTCGGATTTAACAAAAAAAATCACAACTTCGAGGTTTCTCCATAAACGGACTAACCTATTTCGACCTATTTTTCGAAATCAGTAGATGTTTTTAAAATTATTCTAAAAAAAACCTCTGAGTATCTTGAAATCAACTGGATTGAATCGTAATTAGTCAGGGAGGCTCTCGAGGACCTGAAAACGTTTACATCTCATAAGATCTTAATATTTTCAAAACGGGGTACGACCAATAATTTGGCGATTTTTCAAATTTTGAATTTTCTTTGCAGGAAGTTAAAATAAAAAAGTGCTTGCAGGATTTTAAAACAGAAGTTGGAGCTGTTATTAAAAAATATTCATAAAAAATTACACGTTTCTTTATTAAATCCGATTCTAAAATTTCAAAACTTTGCAAATATAATTTTTTTTCCAAAAAAATAAAAATTGTTTCCAAATATTTTCTTTAAAGTAACAGCAGAATAATTGTTATGCACAAAATGGTTTTTGAGATATCGAAAAAATTAATTAAGCAATTTCGGAAATTGTGACATGAAAATTATCGGCCAACAACGAAGGAGAGTTTCCGGTTTTCATCCAAATCGAGAGGGATCGTTTGTTACCTCCTCTGCACAAATAATGTCATCGCGGTAAAAGGTCCATTTGTAAAATATCCTGTCAACTGTTTAACGATGCAATTATATATTTTACCACAACAAAAAAAATTTGTAAAGAAATGGAACACCCTATTTTTAACAATGGGCAGCACATTTGTTTTTTACAAAATATTTCAAAGAAGCCCCTAGAACCGAAAAAAATCATTATATAAATAATTGATTGAAGTATTTAAATGGCTTAAAAATATTTAAAATTTTGTATTATTACATAGAAAATATAGCTGCCAGATTGCAGATTTATCGAAACGGAGCTTTAACAATTTTTTCATACACAAACTGTTTTATTTTTTAACGATATTTCTTTTTAATTCTGCAGGATTTAATATCATAATAATAATTCTCAGTAGTTGTTGCATAGAACAGTAATTTTTCTGTTACTTATTCGAGGCGATTTCTTCACGAATTCATGTGGCAACGCTACTAATAAACAAGCTCTTTAGGGCACTACCAACAACGTCCATTTGTATGGGGCGTAGGGTGCAATGCCTTTTACTATTATTGAGAAAGAATTTTTTCTATCGAACACCATTTTACAGAGTAAAACATTTTTAACAAACGATCATGAAATTAGAAAAGAAAACACCATAACTTTTTGACGATTTTATATGGAATAGCCCATATACCAAGAAGTCTTTTATCACAACTGCTTTGGGTATAGGAAAACAACCAGTGACTACTTACGAGCACACCAATTCAAACTTGATTAAGAAATAAGAATATTTTTTGTTAATAATAAAAAAAAATTTATATTTTTTATAAAATAAAACACCATAAATTTTGGGCGATTTCAAATGGAATAGCTCATATACAACGAAGTCCTTGTCACAACTACTTTGAGGACTACTTTCAGGGGGATCAAATAAAATTTGATTTATGTATAAACAAATTTGTTTTAGCATACTAAAACTTTGCCTTATTTCCTCGAACAGACCTCGTATATATTAATATTAGTTACCACCTCGCCGAGTTTTAGATAACATGCAATTAACGTCATCAAATTACTAGTCAATATATTCCATCAACTCTGATCATTTGTATGGGGCGTATAGGGCAATGCCTTCCACTTCCGAGGGAGATTTTCTTTTAGATCTAAATACACTACCCTCTCACATTTTGCAGAAACGAATAACTGCTCCTTTTTTAGAAAATAAAACACCATACATTTTGGGCGATTTCAAATGGAATAAAATAATGGAATATATCATGAAGTCCTGATCACAACTGCTTTGGGGACTACTTTCAGGGGGATCAAATAAAATTTGATTTATATATAAACAGATTTGTTTTATAATACTAAAACTTTGCCTTATTTCCTTGAACAGACCTCGTATATATTAATATTAGTTGACACCTTGTAAAGTCTTGGATAACATGTAATTAACGTCATCCAATTACAAGTCAATATTTATTTTTCAAACACGAAGGAAACCGTCATTAATTAAAAAAAAAATTAAGTTAAATTACTCGCCTCCCGGTTTATTGAAAACCGTTTTCACTCCATCAATTCACACAAGACTTATCGCTTCCTGCCAAGCAACTCTTGCTAGACGAACATAATGAAGGGGTTGATGATGTCGACCCTGATAAGTTTTTGGGGGCAGGGCTTTTTTCATACGGGCTATTAATTTTCATAATTATACGTGTGATTATGTTATTAAACGATTTCCAATAATATTTCGTTTTTATTATAAAAAATTCCTTTTTTTTTTTGTTGTAGCAATTTGTGGTTGTCGAAGTGTTTTCCAAAGTAAAAAAAAATTTGAAAAAAAAATTAATTATCATACAAAAATTACCACATTATTTGAGGTGCACAGAAATATATTCATCGTATGCGAGTTATATAATAAGCCAAACCTACTGAAACCAACAATTATTGTATTTTAGCCTGCTTATTAGCGTGGCGCATTTTGGCTGACGCTTTTTTATGCCATCGTGTGACGGTAATAGAGAATTTATTTTTATAGCTGGCGCCAGAACAGCAATTGCAGTATTATTTCTCTTATAGTTTCGTTTCGTTTCGTTTTGTTTTGTTTTTGTGCTTCTATTTCGCCAGCACACAATCAGGCTGGAAAACTATGACTCGTTGGAAATACAATATTATTTTACTTTATGTGGGGAAAATAAAAATTGCAAATTTACAAAACAGTGGCTGACAAATTGCGAACAACTCGAAGACAGATCTTTAGTTTCGTGTTCACTTATTTGATGTCAAGTGCAGGAAACTGATGTGGCCACGCATGTCTGGAGATTATTCGGCTGCCTCTTGTCTGAGTCCAGTTCATTGTTCACTGAGATCCTCTTTTTGTGATAGTAAAATGGACAGGCTCAGGTTTTGAGAGCTTTAAATTCTTTGAAAAATCGCTTATAAATTCACAAAATATATATAGTTTTTATGAACTCAATATGTTCCCATCAGAGAACGAAATTGTGTACATTTTTATCTCTTCATCAACGACGTCTAAAAGAAAAGACATTGCAGAATGTATACATGACACACTTTACACAGAAATACATCTTGATTGTATAGGACTGTCCATTGAAGACATTGAAAACATTGAAGACATTGAATTCACTTTATGTACGTATACACATTTTCGCCATACACGAGCAGCAGGTGTACACAACGAAAGAAAGACAATGTGTATAATGTTTTGAGGGTGTACATTAAATTTTCTTGTACACTATTTCGTTCTCTGATTCCCATACAAAGCAATTAAAGATCATGTAACAGCTGAATTGTTTTCTCCTCCACTGTTTGGAAAAAGTTAGCACATTTAGAAAAAGCTGTTACTAAAAATTGCATGTGGCTGCAACAAAAAATTATTTTTACTTGCCCGTGGCAGTATTCCTAATTTTTTTTCTTATTTAAAATTAATGAAAACAAAAAACAAACTTATTATTTCTAAATTACTCGTAAGATTAAAAATTTTAATGGCATACGAAGTGCAGTTGGCGGCTACCTTCACCCAAGCGTGACTTAACATTTATCCCAAACAAAAGTGTTGCTTGCAAATTTCGTAGACTATTTTAAAATAATTATTTGCCAAAAAATAAAACGAAGGAAATAAATAATTAAGGGGAAACAATTTGCATTTTTTGATAATCGACATACAAAAAAAAAGGAGGGAGTTGAAATGAAAGAACTTTCAGATCCAGCGCAAGTTTCTACTCAACACCCTTCAGAGTGACACAGAAAGTGTGACACAACATGTCAGCATGACTCACTCAATTATGTAGAAAGGACAAACAGGAAGGTTTAAAAACAGCAGCTGCTTAAATGTATAACCAAAAACGATTTAAAAAAAAATAATATCGAAAAATAAAAAAAGTGATAATTTAGACTAGACCCCCAAGTTTTACAGCAGAGGCTAAAAAATGGAGCGTTTTTGGCACCAAAATCTAAAAACTAGTCCAAGATTTTTTTTTTCAATTTGCGGAGTGTCATGTAAAAGTAAATAGTTTACCCGGCCAATGTGGCGTCTCAATCTCTTTCAGGCAGTATGAAATGTCACATAGTATAAAAAGAAAAGATGGCAGGCTTGCAATCTAAGCCGACGACAGGAATACACTACAAAAGTAAATTTAAGAAAAAAATTTTTTTAAACTAAACCAACCTCGAAAATCCTTCGATTTCCGCCGGAGATTGGCAGCAGCGAATTTCCTTTTGGTATTATAAGGCCAATTCGATCAAGAGTAACACTATTGTGAATTTCAATAAATTGATATTTTCACAATAACAAACTCAATAAAGCTGCCACTGTAAATATTTAATATTCTTTTACAATTTTATAGTAGAATTTTTATAAGAAAATTCATTTATAAAATTTACTTAAGACATCAAGTGCAGTTTATAACTATTAAAAGGTAAAAATATGTGGTACTTTTTGGCTTTAACAAACAGCACATAATGCAAAAAGTGCCATGCATAACAAGTATCTAATAAAAAAGTTCCTTTTACAAAAGTTACCTTGTATAAAAAGTATCTTTCCAAAAAGTACTTTTCCCAATAGCAGCCTAATAAAAATTGCCATTCCATATAGTCGTAACAAAAAGTACTGTACGGCTTAAAGGACAATTCTCAAAAATATATAAACCATATTGAAAAGTACTTTTCTTAAAAAGTACCTGTTGTTAATAATATTAAAAAAATGCCTTTACCAAAAGTACCTTTTATTAAAAGTACCGGTTGCAAAAATTATTTCTTATAATAAATAACTTATTATAAATAAACTTACGAAAGGTACCTTGTATAAAAATTGTCTTTCAAAAAAAGTACTTTTCTCAATAGCAGCCTAATAAAAATTGCCATCCCACATACTCCTTACAAAAAGTACTTTAAGGTTTAAATAATAATTCCCAAAGGTATAAACTAATTTGAAAAGTACTTTTCTTAAAAAGTACCTATTGTTAATAATATATTTAAAGAATGGTCTTTTACAGAAAATACCTTTTATTAAAAATACCGGTTGTAAAAATTATTTCTTATAATAAAAAACTCATTCGCAAAAGTCTCTTTATAAAATTCAACTTTTATCAAAATATATTCAAAAAAGAAAAATTTATAAAAATATTTTTTTAAAAATAATGCTTTCGTGAAGTTCTTTTAAAAAGTGTATATTCCCAAAGAGGAAACTTTTGTAAGAAACATGCAAGAAAAAATTTCGAAAAATAGGACATGAAGAAAAATAATCAAACGGCAACACGGGGACTGAACAAAACTGTGTTGCCATCGTTTTGAAATTGTTCTAAATAGAAACTATTGCCACATTCAACTAGGCCGCCTAACAAATGGGAATGAACAAAAATTTACATAACTAACGATGATGAAAGCGTAGCGGCTTTCGAAAACAGCTGTTCTGCTCTGCTGTCTAAGTTGAATATAAAAAACTGATGATGACTTTCGCTTCTGCTTTGGAATATCTATCATGTCTTCCACAATTTTAAACACTTTTCGGGCAACTATAGGGTGTTTCTTATAAAGTGATACAACTTTGAGTTGGCATCACTGCTTTATTTGACCACCTCTGTAAACAGCTGATCGTTGCTTTTTGTTTAGTTTGCTTTGACATTTCAGAGCAACGCGAGCAAATTGTGGAAATTTTTAATCAAAATAATGGTTCTGTTCGTCAAACTTATCGTGCACTTCGTCCGTTCAAAATTTTATTTTCCGAAGAAGTCCATTTTTGGTTGAATGGGTACGTAAATAAACAGAATTGGAATTGTCGCATTTAGAGTGGGGAGAGTCCACAAGCTTTTGTCGAAACACCATGACATCCACAGAAAATTACTGTTTGGTGCTCTTTATGGGCTGCCGGAGTCATTGGCCCGAATGCGTCTTCAAAAACGATGATGGTCAGAATGTTACTATTTGTGAAAATCGGTGTTCCAGATTGCACCTTGTACGCACCAGCCGTGGCGGCCGCATGACCGAAATCATATTTAGACATTAATGTCATAAAATTTTCCATCCAATAAAGACCGTTTCATTGATATCAAATATATTTTACTATGTTTTTATATGATTTAAACTTGTATCACTCTATAAAAAACACCCTATAGTAGCCTATAAAATTAATATTAATAAAAATTTTTTTCGTTTATATATTTTTGTCAAACGACATCTTCCTGTACGTTCGCGATAACTTCCTCGGTGGTGAGTATTCGCTTAAGGCGATTCCACTGTATATATGTGTTTTTGAAAAATATTTTAAACCGAAACAAAAGTTATTTCCAGTGCTTAAAAGAAAATTGTGTCCTTAAGGACACATACAAATTTAAACGAATACGTTTGCTGAACATGTCCGTTAACAACTCCAAACCAGAATTTGTTTGAATGCAAGAAAACCACATAATATTTTCTAAATAACAGTTCTACCATTTTAAATTTATTATTATTTTTTTTTTCAATTTTACTAATTGAGGTGTTTTGTCCAAAGTTGCAATAAAATGTTGTTAATAACTACTGCCGTAGTGTAATTGGTCTCGTTTGTACGCCACCACAACAAAAACTTCTGGCACATGTTAGTGGTATCGTACTATTAAATAACAATAATTATGTGTTCGGTAACGAGAAAGTGTGATCGGATGTGTACAAAAAAAAATTTACTGCAAAATAATTTTTAGAAAAAAAAAAAAAACAAAAAAGCCAAAAACAAAAACAATTAAATACAATTGAATTGGAGTGCTGAAAAGTATTTAAAAGTTCTATGGCGCCTGGCCATACACAACTTCAGGTAACTGCAACTGCTTTGTTGCAATTTGGACTAATAAAAACTGGTAATAAAGTTATATGATGACGGCTGGTATGCATTTAGCACGTGTTTTATGGGGTTGTGTACTTAAGAAAAAAGAAAAAAAGCGCAGGCATGATTCATGCAAAAAAACCGAATAGAAAAAAGAAACAGAAAAAAATTCACAAAAAAAAATGGGGAATGACTAGAAGTTTTTCAAGTCTTGACTGCAAATGCACTGGCAGAAAAACATCCTTTTTATGAGAGCGACAGAGAGAGAGAGAGAGAGAAGCTGTTTTTCTATTTCAGTTGAAAGATGCTGGACACATGCTCAAGATTATCAAATTAAGAACAACTGTAATTGTGCAGTTTCACAAGCAACAATCATATTACGATTTGCCCAAACCACTTGTTTGTTTGCGCAAATGTTTAAAGCATGTCAAAGCATGCACTTTTATGCAGAAACGCCTCAGAAACAAGCTCCTGAGCTCATTTCAAAATCAACCTCTAGAAATATATTTAATAAAACTAAATACAGATAAAAATGAAATGTTGTTGCACAGTGTAATCCGTCAATATCTTACAAGTCCTGCCCCCCCCCCCCCACCTCATTTTAAAACGCATGAAAAAGCATAATTACTAAAGAAATTTTTTGGAACGTTGGCAGATATATGATCGTTTAAAGTTTCTTTCAGTGTAGAAACTATTTTTTAGTGTTAATTTGTTGTCGCTTATAAAAATAAAAAGTTGTTTATGTCTTATTTTTTTCAGCAAAAATATATTTTTCTAAATATATTCGGAATTTATATATCTTATTTTTCGTTTCATCATGTCTCACAAGCGTGTGTTTGTTTGTCATTTCAAAATTGTGTTCAGGGCCTTTTTGCGCTAAAAATATTTCTTCTTTTTCAAATTTAAATTAAATGCATCAACCTTATTTCAGTGTTGATATTTTCTTTCTATCATTCATTATTGTTTTTCTGCTCGTCATGATGTTGTTTCAAATATATATTTTTATTATAATTTTCAAAATAATTTCATTTTTATGTTTCTTAATTTTAATTTCAATTTCAGTTTTTTTTCTCAATTACAAATAATTTGTTTTATTTTCTGTTTATCACCTTCATGCCACACACGGCGTCTGTCGTGGCGGTGCGGAGGCAGACGACTCTTGTGTACAGATAATTTAAATACCGATTCAATGAACCTCCAAACAAATAAACAAAATAAATAAACAGTGACAGTTGTTGGCTAAATGCGAAAATAACAAAAAAAATATAAAAATAACACAAGCAAAAACAACAACAGCGACAGCATTATTATAAATAAATTTAATTACTATATTTAATTGAAATTTGTCATCGGAATTGTATGTGCGGGTCTCTTCTTCATGTTATTATTATTTAAATTTGTTGATTTGTTATTTCATCGTGGCCACTATTCGATTACGAGTAACGAAACGAATAAATAAACTTTTAAGTTGACAAAAATTCAATTTCAATTGCAACATCAAGGCGGTCGGACGGCTGATTTTGATCTAGAGGAACAGGTTGAAGACCTTTTGATTTATAATAATGACGCCTAACGGGAACGGGTTGAATACATTAAGTGAACCGGCTTTTTCACGTAAATTTCGCAATCACTTAATCGCTTTTGTGGGGTTAATTCAGGTTAAACTCAAAGTCTTAACATTTATGAAGGCCTTAAATAGCAGAACGATATTGATGCGCAGCGAAGAGAAATTAAATTCTTGCAGTTGACGAATAAATAAGTTAGATAAAATTGATTACAACAACAAGGAATTTCGATAAGTTTTTATAGATTAAAAAATATTGTGTAGCTCTAATTAGAGGATATTTTGCACCAGCTGTGTCCTCAGTGGGAAAAGGTTTTGAATCTTGCAGATAGATCTTAAGCTCTTGTTGTTATTGTTGCTGTTAGTCTCAAGTATAGAGTGTTTTTTATAGAGTGATACAAGTTCAAATCATACTAAAACATAGTACTACATTTTTGATATCAATGATACGGTTCTCATTGAATAGAAAATTTTATGACATTAATGCTTAATTATGATTTCGGTCATGTGGCGGCCACGTCTGGCGCGTACCAGGCGCAATCTGGAACACCAATTTTCACAAACAGTAACATTCTGACCATCATCGTTTTTGAAGACATCTGGGCCAATGACTCCGTCAGCCTATAAAGCGCACCAAACAATAATTTTCTGTGGATGTCATGGTTTTGGACAAAATCTTGTAGATTCTTCCCACTCCAAATGGGACAATTCTGTACCCATTCAACAAAAAATGGGCTTCATCGGAAAATAAGATTTTGAATGGACGTAGTGCACGATAAGTTTGACGAACAGAAGCATTATTTTGATTATAAATTTCCAAAAGTTGTACGCTTTACTCGGGTGTAAGTCGATCCATAATGAAATGCCAAAGCAAACTAAACAAAAAGCAACTATCAGCTGTTAAATGGGTGGTCAAATAAAGCAGTGATGCCAACTCAAAGTTGTATCACTCTATAAAAAAACACCCTATAGTTAACGTGGCAATAAAATTGCTTTACGAATATTCAAAACAAAAAATTATGAAAAATGGTATATGAAAAAACAATCAAACGGCAACACAGACACTGAACAAAAGTGCGTTACCATCGTTTTCATAGAGATATCGTATGGTTTTTCAGAATAAAATTGGTAGAAATAGAAACTGTTATCGCATTCAACTGAGCCACCTGACAAGTGATAATAAACAAAAATGTACATGATCACCGATGGTGAAAGTGTAGTGGCTTTCGAAAACACCTGTTCTGCTCAGCTAAGTAATTTGCATATAAGAAACTATTGTTGACCTTGTGCTATGGAATTTTTTTCATGTCTTTTTGAATTGTAAACACTTTTCGGACAATTGCTCTGTTTTTTTTTCTTTTGTTTTAAATTTAATATAAAATATTTTAAATTTAATAGCATTTTTTTAAAACTCTGAATAGTAGGGTCTTAAAATTTAATAAAATTTTATAAAAACAAATGCCTTCTTCGTGAAAACTATTGAGAAAAATATTTTATTAGCAAACGGTTAAATAAAAATATGTTATTTAACATTTTCGCCTTTAACCCTAGTGTCCTGCGAATGTCCAGTGTAGTATGCCCAACAGATGAAGTGCTGAAAATAAAATAAAACTTAAATCGAGTTTGATTCAAAATTAAAATGTAATTGAAATTGACACCAAAACACGAATCGCTTTATATTTATTGGCGTCAATGGTTGTTAACACACTTGGCAAAGAGTTGAAGCCGTAACTGAAAGCATTAAAATATATAATTGATTTTTTCAGTTTTTCAATAAAATGTGTTGAATACAAAAATTTGTATTCCCCTTATTCTGTAACTATTTGTTAACATCACGTCGAGACAATACCAAACAAACAACACTTCTGTACTCTTTTTCTTCAACAACTGACACTCTTTTCTTCTCAGAGAGAGCCAGACGTAATTAATTGTTGCCCACACGGGGTAGATAAGTGTCGTATATATTTGATATTGTCTTGAAGTGACGTTGTTAAATGTTTAGAGAATAAAGGAAATTAGTTTACAATATTTCTGTTAATAAACTTTCCGAATTTCAGAAATCGATAAACGATTATTTATTGTACGTTGGTCAGCTTTTATTTAGTCAATGTTGACTCAAAGAATTAGAAATGAGAAAGAATTGGAATTGAGTTATAAAGGATTTGTTAAAGCAACAATCCAAATATAATTATTTACATCCAATACGGCAGGAGATAAAAAGATTTCCTTCTGCGGCAACGCTCACGAGGTTGCTACTTCATTTACCGTGTGTTAATTTAGGGAAATTGGAGCCCCTTCGCATTTAATTTGATACAAACTATGAAAGTCTCCTTACTTTCCGGTAATTTCGAAACCCTTAGAATATATCCAGCATTTATTAAAATTATTATTAACTTAAAAAAAACATTATTGACGTCATAAAAATTATGATTCGTAGAATATCAACCACCTTTTTTTCAATTTATTTATTCAAATCTGAATCATTTTCTTTAACAACCGCGAACGTTTATAACTCGCCGCTCAAATAGTTTAATTTTAATTGGAAATAAGTATTTTTATTTGCTTGTTGTTGTTATTCTATATACTATTTCTGTATATAAAACAATTGTTAGGCATTTCCGATTTCAAACTCATGTTGGGATTTCTGAAAGAATCATAAAACTGACGTCAGCGCTGATTGGAATGTTTGATAACTATAAAAGTTGTTTACGTACTTTTTTCAGTGCCAGTTTAGTTGGTGCCTGTGGAAAACAACAAATATCTGCCATAAAATATTTACAATATTTTATTGAAAAAAATTAACGCTATTTAGGTTTTAATATCTTGTAATCAAATTGGTTATTTATTGCAAAATATATTCCATTAAAGCCTTTTTAACTTCAATCTGGGAAATATCTTGACAAAATTTTATATTCACTTCATTCATAAACGTTGCACAAGTTGTTTCAAAAGTCTCTTGTGGTTATCGAAATTTCCCTGGAATTTGTAAGGCGCCTACCGTTCGTTGCTACCAAACAAAATTTTTTTCCGCATGGTGTTATTAAAGGCTTTACAATATCAGGACCCATTGGGAAATACTGATCGCCTTGACTTTCGAATTGAATGGAAAATATAATTCCTATTGAATTCTGAGAAATTATGCAGGCTTCTGCAGAGACAACAATAGGATTGTTGACAATTGTGTAGGGTGCTTGCAAGAACCACCCCTGCCAACATAATATCATTCACGTGTCGCAACAGTGTGTCATTGTTAACGGGAAAATGAATGCTTGTGAATATAATTATTTACACACATCATTTATCAAGAGACTGCATCAACGTTCTTTTTATATATCTGAATAAATAATATAATTATTTTAATTATAAAATAATTGTTAATTTTTTTCTTTTTTTTTTAATTAAATTGTAATTATTAATAAGCTCGCATTTATTCAAAAATATTTATTTGAATCGGTTACAGTCAATAAATACTTTTTCTAACATGCAGAGAACAAGAGTCACTTAGTCGTGGCCTGGACAGACGAATCATTGTGTGGTTATTATTTTTCTTTTTTCTATTTTTTTTATAAAAATACATTTTTGTTGTTGTTTGTTGTAACAAAAGAATAATGTTCTGTTTCCTTAGAAATTAAGTGCATTACACTCACATATTTGTAATCATTTTCCAAACTGTAGGGAGAAACAGTTAAGTGGGGAAGAAATATTGGGAGTACAGAAACATTTTGTCGCATGAAATATTTATGAGATGATGCAGCCTGCAGGACGGAAAGATTTTGGATATCTTTACTGGCCACTATAACAGAGGACGGAGTAGTCATTGTCATTAAAAGACTGCTAAAATGCGGTCCTTTTTTACATTAAAAAAAAATATTAATTTTATAATGCAACAGTTATTTTTATATAACTTTTATTGAAACAGGAAATAAATTATTAAGTGGGAAAGCAAAGAACTGATCAATCGGTACGTTTTAAATATCGGAAATTAAATAAAATGCGGTTTGAAATTTAGAATTCACTCCAACTGGACGAATTACCTAAAACGCAGACATTTGCTGTGGATTTCAGGTTGTTTCGACCAAAGCTTGTGGATACTTCTCACTCCAAATGGGACAATTCTGCTTATTTACGTACCCATTTAATCGGAAATGGGCTTCATCAGAAAATAAAATTTTGAATGGATGAGTTTGACGAATAGAAATATTATTTTGATTAACAACTTCAGAAATTTGCAGGCGTTGCTCTGGTGTAAATTTATTCCTTATGAAATTTCAAACCAAAATAAACAAGAAGCAACTGTCAGCTGTCAAATTAGGGCTCAGATAAAGCAGTGATGCCAAGTTAAAGTTAAGACACTCTAAAAAAAAAAACACGCTGCATAATAAGTAAATTAATAGATAGTGTTTCAATAACCTCCCGAACGAAAGTGTTTGAAAAATGTGTACGTCCAAAATTTATTTCAACCCCCCACACGAGTATTTAATGTAATAAAAATATTTGCACATAGTAAATAAATATTTTCACATGCTGGTTGAGAATAAGAAAGAACTTAAAAATAAAATAAATTTAAATAACAACTTGTGAATCGAGAGAGAGAGAGAGAGAGAGAGAGGAGGAGGAGGACAAATAATAAAAGAAGTTTTGGGATATACCCTTCGCTTGGAAATTATTTATTTAGCAAAACATGACTGAATACACTCTGTTACTGATTGTTTGCCCAGTTGCTAACTAACTGCCTGCTTCTCTGGCTGCCAGATCGGCTGCATGACTTCTTCAAGCGATAATTCACAGCAACATACAGCAGAAGTTGAAGTAAGAAAGCGCTGACTGAGTGAATGGATGGATGGCTGGACTCGAAAAAGAGAAGTGCACATTAATGCAGTGGCCTCATACGATGTCACAGATTGACGCAGTCAGTAACGTTGGACTGCGACATGACATGGTGTGCTGTGGTGGCATGCAAAAATTTTCTAAGGATTTTTCCATAATGAATTGTGCTTTTAACAACTTTTTTCTATTTTTATTTGCTGGTACTTGATTTTACTGCCACATGTTTACACACACACACACACACAGACACATTCTGCATGATGTCCTACATCTATATTTTTTGGATTTTAAATGAATTTTTTGTGTTTTTACAGCCATTGGCAGTAACAATGAAGATTTTTGTCACCAAAAAATTTATAATTTGACTAGAAGTATTTGTAGTAGGGTTCATGCAAAAACTGGACTAAAAATACTGAATTGAGATTTTATTCAATTGTCAAGCAGAAGACATTGAATTTAAATAAAAAAGGACACGGAAAACTTGAAAGGAAATATATTATTTATATATAATTTATTAATAATATGGACTAATATTTTTAAGCTTAAGGTCTCTTTATATTTAATAAAATTATAAATTGTGTTTCAATATTTCGTCACTCCTTTGTGTGACTTCTTAAAAAAAAATTTTAAAAAGAAATTTCCTGAAGAAGTCACACAAAGGACTGACGAAATATTGAAACACAATTTACAATTTTATTAAAAATAAAGAGACCTTAAATTTAAAAATATTAGTCCATATTATTAATAAAAGAAGGCAAAGAAACTAGAAGAATTATATAATTTATTACTCAGCCAGAGTTCCGAGTTACTAAAAAAAAACTTATCGAGTTTTTCCCTTGACCGCAGTGTTGGACAAAATATTTTTTTTAAGCTCCCACTAAACAAAAGTAATTCCAAATATTTTATGTGATTATTTGCCAGTGCAAAAAATGACACAAAAGAAAACTTTCAAGTAACAAAACACTGCCAGAGTTTGGGTCAAGTAACAGAAGGAATTTTAAATCATGTAAACTTTATCACGAAGGACAAGCAAACGCCACATGCGAGCGTGTAACAGTATGAATATTAAGACATTTAATTTCTGGTACTTTATTTTTTTAAATGCGCCAATATGACGACGATATGTAAAATAAATAAAAAGCCACTACAGTAATAAGTACAAGCGAGTACACACACACACACACACACACACACACATGCATGCATGGAGATTTTTACATATAATCGAACATAAAGACCAGGCGGACAGACGGAGGGGAGCACTTTTATTGAGATTAAGTTTTTGTGAAAACAAAAATTGAAATTTTTACAAAAACATAATCAGCAAATAAATTTCAGCAAAATTTTAGGAAAGTGTTGTAAAAACTTTAAGCAGACAATAAACTTTTGCATATGAAGCGATGGGGTTTTCAACAATCTAGAGTATTTGTACACGGAAAGAATTTTTTGGTTTGACATTGATTCAATGAAAAATTTATTTAAAATTCAAATAACCAAAGCTGACATTGCATTAATAAAACAAGTTTTCACAAAATTAGTTGAATGACAACTTTGTGAAATAAATGAAATACTTTCATTGATGCTATTAAATGATTTTGTCATTATAACGGCACGCTTTCAATGACACAAGTATAATTAATTCCATCTATAGATTGAAATAATTCGATTTAATCAATGTAATAATTTAATTGATAGAGTGAAATTAATTCATTAATGAAATAAAACAATGTTATTGATTTCAAGCTCTAAAAAAAGTTTTAAATACAAGATTGTTTTTTATTGTGTGGTCATTTACGTCTATATGCTACATTAGATTGCGCCACATCATCAGTAGACTTTGAAATAATTCCAAAATGATAAACCTCCCATCTATTTCTAAACATTTTCCAAAGTGTAGCGAGAAACTGTTAAGAGGGCAAGAAATATTGGGAGTACAGAAAAATTTTGTCGTATGAAATATTTCTGAGATGATACAGCCTGCAGGACGGATAAAACCTCTCATCTTATGCACAAACTTTTGAAAACTATTTGAGAATTATTAAGCAAAAGCATTGATTTTGAAATTTTTACGAAACACAACAAATTATAATAAATTTTTTTATTAATTTAATGAACCAACATCGTTAATACACCGAAGTAATTTGACGGTTGCAATAAAATAGTTTCACTCATACAATGAACTATTTTTACTGGTGCAATGAAATGTTATCACTTATGCAATAAAATATTTTCCCTGGTACAATTAAATAATTTCACTGGTGCAATCAAATATTTTCACTGGCAGAATGAAATATTTGCACTGGCAGGAGGAAATATTTTCACTGGCAGAATGAAATATTTTCCCTGGAAGAATGACATATTTTCACTGGTATAATGAAATAATTTCACTGGTATAATGAAATAATTTCACTGGTGCAATGAAATGTTATCACTGGCAGAATGAAATATTTTCACTGGCAGAATGAAATATTTTCCCTGGAAGAATGACATATTTTCACTGGTATAATGAAATAATTTCACTGGTATAATGAAATAATTTCACTGATGCAATGAAATGTTATCACTGGCAGAATGAAATATTTTCACTGGCAGAATGAAATATTTTCACTGGCAGAATGAAATATTTTCCCTGGAAGAATGACATATTTTCACTGGTATAATGAAATAATTTCACTGGTATAATGAAATAATTTCACTGGTGCAATGAAATGTTATCACTGGCAGAATGAAATATTTTCACTGGCAGAATGAAATATTTTCCCTGGAAGAATGACATATTTTCACTGGTATAATGAAATAATTTCACTGGTATAATGAAATAATTTCACTGGTGCAATGAAATGTTATCACTGGCAGAATGAAATATTTTCACTGGCAGAATGAAATATTTTCCCTGGAAGAATGACATATTTTCACTGGTATAATGAAATAATTTCACTGGTATAATGAAATAATTTCACTGGTGCAATGAAATGTTATCACTGGCAGAATGAAATATTTTCACTGGCAGAATGAAATATTTTCCCTGGAAGAATGACATATTTTCACTGGTATAATGAAATAATTTCACTGGTATAATGAAATAATTTCACTGGTGCAATGAAATGTTATCACTGGCAGAATGAAATATTTTCACTGGCAGAATGAAATATTTTCCCTGGAAGAATGACATATTTTCACTGGTATAATGAAATAATTTCACTGGTATAATGAAATAATTTCACTGATGCAATGAAATGTTATCACTGGCAGAATGAAATATTTTCACTGGCAGAATGAAATATTTTCCCTGGAAGAATGACATATTTTCACTGGCAGAATGAAATATTTTCACTGGCAGAATGAAATATTTTCACTGGAAGAATGAAATAATTTCACTGGTGCAATGAAATGTTATCACTGGCAGAATGAAATATTTTCACTGGCAGAATGAAATATTTTCACTGGCAGAATGAAATAATTTCACTGGTATAATGAAATAATTTCACTGGTGCAATGAAATGTTATCACTGGCAGAATGAAATATTTTCACTGGCAGAATGAAATATTTTCCCTGGAAGAATGACATATTTTCACTGGTATAATGAAATAATTTCACTGGTATAATGAAATAATTTCACTGATGCAATGAAATGTTATCACTGGCAGAATGAAATATTTTCACTGGCAGAATGAAATATTTTCCCTGGAAGAATGACATATTTTCACTGGCAGGATGAAATATTTTCACTGGCAGGATGAAATATTTTCACTGGCAGGATGGAATATTTTCACTGGTATAATAAAATAATTTCACTGGTACAATGAAATGATTATACAAAGCAATTTTTGGCTAACAAACACTCAATGATTTTACAGTTTATTTACTCATAATTTATAAATAATAGTTTATGGCAAACGCTTTATATTCCCGTGAAGCAGACAACTTGTATTGTTGGGTTAATTCCGAGTTAAAATCGACAGTATCTTCTCTTGACAGCTCATCAGCAAACTCATCTTATCAAAGTCCAGCATATGTAGCACACGTGAGTGTGTCTGTGTACACACACATGCGAGTAACCCTTTTCAATGAATAATCAGTGTTTCTTAACAAAAATATTTCACTTGGCGTTTTGACTTGAATCAATGGCGTAACTCATTTCCACATTCGCTTTGATGAAGTCAATAAACTTTTCAGCAAAAATTTTTAAACTCTCTTAGCAAAAAAGAAGAAATTCAGCAACAAAACAAATTTGTTGTATATCTTTTTATATATTTTATTTTATCGGTCTTTAATATCTGTTTTTAGCTTTTTCCTATAATGGCTTGTTGAATATCCGGTACTTCCGTTAACAAGAAATTATTAACAAAAATTGTCTGTGCCAGCCATCCAGCCACATTCATCGAGTCGATTCTTAATGAATTTCACTTTGCAGGAAAATAAATGATTGTATTCCACTAAAAAATCTGTACACAAACAAGAAGACGTTAAGTGACAGAACAAACGGATGGAGCGTTGAAATAGGCAAATGGCAAGGACTGATAGCGTGAGTGAGCGGGAGAGAGGGAGGGTAGAGGGGTAGGGGCAGACATTTAGAAGTCTTAAGTCTTTCGTAATTATTATGTTAAAGACAATTAATGCAATTATGTGATATAAGTTTTATGGCAAAAGTTATAAGAAGTGAACGAAAGAGTTCTTAAGTCTGTTGTTACTGACAGAATGACATGCACTCGCAGTTACAAAAAAAAATGGAAAAAGCCCAGCGAAAAATGGGAAAGTCAATCACAAAAGGTTTGGCAAATTTGAGGTTAGGAAGTAAATTGCTTAAGAAAAATAAATTTGTTTTGGAAAGTTCAGTTTTACTGAGGCCAATATAAAGTAGAAATATGGGAATTAATAATGGAATATTGTGTCGGGCAAATGTTCGCCTCCAGCACTTCTCAGACGTCCTCTCTGTTTACAAAATTTTTAACCACATTTTGCATGAAAGTGTTGCTTATCTCAACCGAATTTCATCATTCAGAACCGGCAGTTGTATGTGGCTTGTTTGTGTAATCCAGTAATTTCATGTAGCCCCTGAGAGCGCGGTTAAAGCACAAGAACGAGGCGGCCAATATCAACTCAGCTGAGCTGATTTTGGTATAAATTTCCTTGTTTTGGTTAAATTTTCAGACAGTCGTCTCATGTGATAGTAAATTTTTACAGTAGCAATTTTTTGTTGAACAGTGTAGCGCTCGATTTTTTTAACTTCTTCTTCTTTTCAATTAATTTTTAATTGCTTATATTTTTATTAAATAAATTACCAATTTTAGAAATTTCATTCGCCCATATTATAAATGACGACGTCGACGTCACGTCAACACGACAGCAAAAAGTTGTCACTTGTCCTTTAATTGTCGATAACAATTAATTATTATTTACAGCCTTTTGCTATTCTCTAAGGAACATAATATTAATAGAACATGTTACCAAAAGTCAATTTCTGTCGACAAAAACCAAGGAAGTGAAAATTTTTTGCTGTCGTGTTGATGTGACGTCGCCATCGTCATTCATAATACCGGCGATTATTTCACAGCCAATTCACTTCCTAACCTCGAATTTTCCAAACCCTTTTTCGTTAATTATTAATTGTAATTAATTTTAAAAACCTTATGACAGAATATAAAAACTATCGCCTCATGAGCGCATGAAGGGCCACATAAACCTCACAAGTGCTTTGAAAAACAAGCGGAAATTGTATGGTTGTACAAACTTTTGGCCGTTTTCGAAGGGAGTATTTCCTTGTTTGCGCAAATCTTTGAAGGCATGTTTGTATGAAAACCAAAAAGTTTTATTATACGCAGTCATGTTAAATGATGCTTCTAGGGTTAAAATTTATAAATTTGCTTAGTTAAAATATGTGAAGGGAGTACAAAAGGAAAAAAAGAACTTAAAAATAGTGTTACAATTAAAAATAATTTCAATAAATTCTCAATTTGTCCCAAATTATTTTTGTCTCTTCGCTGCGTTTTTTTTTTCTTCTAAATTTTACAACAGTAGCAGGCAAAAATGCCGCTGCACAAGTGGTTGGTGCATGCATTAAAACCAAATAAAATATAAAAAATTTTGCATCGTCTATCCGCAAACGGAAAGTACGCATTTGTCAAACTGTTTGTGTAGTGTATTTGGTCCCCAAGTTTCTGCTTTTCTATATATGGCTGGATTCTTACTAAAAATGTTACCATCCTAAACTCCAATAAAACAATTTAATTTGTGCCTCATGGGAGCGAAATGGAACATTAAATTTGATATAAAGAAATAAAAACTAGCAGCTGCTTCAACTAATTCCCAATTTGTTTGCTGGGTGGCATTATAAATATTTTCATTCATGGAAAACTCCACCCTTTACTTGATGTTCCGTTATTTCTTTTTTTTTATGCAACACAAAAAGCACAACAGCAGAAATGATCTTTAAAAAAAGTCACACATGATTTTATGATTCAATGACTTTTTACAAGGTTTGTTTTTTCTTACAATTTACAAAACAAAAAATAACGAAAAATAACAACAAAAACAACAGCACTCATAGAACTTGTATATTTATGTACTCATCCACAAATCTTGATGCAGTTTTCGCAACAAAATTAATGGAAATTTTAAATCATCTTTAAAATGGTTGTCAAAATAAATGCGATAATGGAGGAACTGAATTGTGCTTTTAAATGCGAAATGCCTTGAACTGGAATTTGAGTTGCACAAAACAACAACAACAAAAACAAAAATAGCTTGTCTAAATAAAATGAAGAATGACTCTTTACCGGCAGTACAATTTTGTATAGGAAAAGTTGCTGGTTCATTAAAAGAAAAATGATTCACAATAGTGGCCATGAAGTGCCATGATTGCACAGATTTTAAATAATAGTTTTATAAAAAGTATAAACATCCAGTAGTTAAAAATCAATTATTTACAGCAATAAATATTATTGAAATGTTTCCTAATAAATGGAGCCTTCTTTTCTTTTCCAAAGGACTACAAAATATCTCAAGTCCTTTTAAGTCAATTATTTCAAAGAATTGTATTTGTTTTTATTTAGAAAAATAAATAATAATTCAATACGATGTGCCAAAATATCCTTCTCATTAGCGCAAATTCGCAATCCGTTCGTATATCAACATGAACAATAATTTCCATAACAATTTAAGGGTCGTTTTCAAATAACCTGAAGGACATGCTTTCAGCAGCTAGAAATTTTTGATGTTCCACAATCTGCTTGGCGATGTTGTGTAACTACAATTACAAATAAAAGCCCAGGATGTTTCCATTTCAATCGCCATGAATACCATTTGCCAAGGAATTTGTTATAAAATATTGAGTTGCAAATTTAAAATAGATAAATTCATTACAAAAATACTTGATGATGTCCAGACTTGCAAACGACATCGTATTTAATGCTCGATGTTTTTGAAATACAATCAGCAGCGACGGCAGTGCCGCAAGCGCTAAATATGTGAAACAGAATAGGCAACATTTCAAAAGGATCTGATTTCAAAACTCATTTTATTTAGAAACTTTTCTATTGTCATTTAATTCTGTTGAAAGTTTAAATTCGTTATATGGGGAAACAGGTTATCCACGTAGTGAATTGCGCAAATAAGTGGGGTAACTTCCCTTTTTAAGTTGAAGACGAAGTTAAATTAAATTACAAATTAAAACAACAAAGTTTTCAAGTTGCTTCAAGTTGCACACTTTAAGTTTAACAAATCAAAGATGTCTACACTTTTAACTAGCAGCTGTGCCCCCGCCCCCGCCCCTGTTCTTGTTCATATTCTCTATTGTGCACCTGTCCAGTCGGGTACACATCCTGGTGATAAATAATTCAATATGTTAACAATATTCAAGCTGAATTTATCCTTTTAATAGTTTAGTAGCCTAGAACGTTTTTTTTTATTGTTCTAAAGCAAATAAATAAATAATCGTTGAAATTAAAAGTTATTCATGGGAATTATTCAATAATAAATGATTTTACTTTGTAGCATAAATATTTCGTATGCTCTGACATACTCCTCTAACACCTGAAGGAGTTATTAAAAGAATTATTCATGAGCTCTTACGCACATTTTAAAAACTAAAAACTCATTAAAATTATATTGAATAACACCATCCACGAGGGCTCTTATATGTCCTTGTTTATTTAAAGAAAAAAAATTTTTGTTGTCGGCATATAAGAATTTTATATTCTCCCTTTGAAATCCTTTTTTACAATATTTCTTATTACTTCTGAATATGTAAAAATATACTATTACCGCCCAGCTATTTATTTAGTTTTAGAGGAAAAAAAATAAATTTTAAATTAAATTTGGATAGTTCGCTGGAGAGGTCAATGTGTTAGTAAAACGTTAATAGCTTTTGAAATGCCAATCTCATTTGAACCAAATTAAAATTGTGCTCATGTCCAACTAAATGCCTTGAAAGTTTTCCAAAATCGGTTTCAATCGTATGTTGCGTGTAGACAAAAAAAGGCACACAAAAATAGTGTTGTGCCAAATAATATTCTACTAGAGACAAAATTCACTTTCACCTCATAAGAGCGTTATTTTCCAAGATATTAAAAATAATTTTTAATAATTTTTTTTTTCTTAATTCTAAAATAACTCTCAGCTTTTGTGTGTAGAATTAAAAATTCTCAAATTCGCTTGTGTTCATGCACATGCACACCAACAAACTTTTTTATAAAAGTTTCCTTTTACTCTTTGAAACCCATTTTCTATAACAACAACAACAACAACAACAAAAACAACAGCAGAGCCGCAGCAGCAGCAGCAAACAACTTGTATGTGAATGTTGTTGGAAAACTAAACTGATGTGTCCTTCAGTTTGGAATTTTTCCCTGACATTTTTTTTATACCGTTGCTGCTATTTTTTGTCGCTGCTTGATTCATATTAAACGGTTAGTAAACCAGGTCAACGTTTAACTGCGTCTGTATTCACACTTGTATGACACTTTTGTTGTTGCTGTTTTCTGGTTTTTCTTTTTGTTTTTATTCTTGCTTCTTTTGATTTCACCTTGCAGCGAAACAATACGAAGAATATTGTTCGGCTGCTTGATGTCGTTATTCGTCATGTAAATTGATGAATGTTTGTTGGTATATAAAGACGGAATAGGGGTATTCACTGCGTGATGTAAAGTATAGTGTTGCTGCGATTAGTTTTATAATAATGGACACAATTATTGGAAATGGAACATTAATAGTGTCTCTGAGCAACTATAGTGTGTTAAGATATTATAAATTCTATTTATAGTATATTAATTAGTCCTAGAAATATAGTGAAGAAGTAATGAGTGATTAAATATTTGCATCATATTTCACTCCAGCTAAACGTTTTGAATAAATAATGGAAATCCTTTTAAACTTATAGACGTTTTATTGTTCAGGATTGACAAGGATCCTTTAACATCAGGGTCTCTTTTAACTTAAGATAGATTTTTTGCTCAATATATGTTTTTATAACTGATAACATTCTTCAATAGCGTTGTCGACAGTAACGGAATCATATTTTGCCCTGAGCTGTCCGACACACACTCTCTGAAAGTTATTACACGCTCAAGGCTAAAGATTTATCCAGTGCTTTAGCGTCTGGCTTGGCACACGCTTCTTCAAATATCATTAAATATGTTACAAGAGAAATCGTTGCTAAAAAAACTTTGCTGTCTCAATTTCTTTGAGTGTATGAGACTGTTCTTAAGGCCTAACACGTAAAAGCCTGCCTATTGCTTCTTATCCGTTGGATGTGAGCACAGAAGGTATTTTCAGTGTGAATGTGTCGACGGCTTCAAGTGTGTGCACTTGTGGCGAAAATCATTTTGTCTGGCTTGCATTTTTCCAACCAGTCGTTTGCTGCCGCGGCTGCCACCACTGCTGCTACTTTCGTATTGTTTATAGGCGCCACATTTTTGTTTTATTGCTTTTTTTGCTTTTTTTTTTGCTGTCAAGAAGAAGGATGTAGGAAATTATCCTTCAGAAGCTTTTTATTTATTTCTTTGCTAAATGGCCTAGTTCTTGGCATTATTTTGCAATACAAAATGTTTTGGCTGAGAGTGCATGTTTGTGTTTCCTCGAATGCAATAAAAATAATGCACCATTTGCTTGTTTTTTGGAAGAGAAATATAAAATAAAATAAAAAATTATTGCAAATTTCTAATATTTATAGACTTGCTAAAATTTTATCGATTTTAGGAACTACACAAAATTTGGTTTGTTTTTACAGCCGCAAAAAACCAAGCGAAAACATATCAGCAGTTTATTTTGAAATGACTTAAGTGCACTTTATATTGTTTATTAATATCACCATAAATTCAAATTTATACAAATTCAAATTTATACACGTAAATAATATTAATTATCAATAATAAAAAAAGGAACGAGTTGCAATGAAGAAGACATGAGTTTTCTGAAATTTATTTATCGAGCGTTTTTTATTGAGTGATACAAGTTTAAAGCATAATAAAACATAATAATATATTCTTGATATCAATGAAACTGTCTTTATTGGATAGAAAATTTTATGACATTAATGTTTAAATATGATTTCGGCCATGTGGCCGCCACGGCTGGCGCGTACAAGGCGCAATCTGGAACATCAATTTTCACAAACAGTAACATTCTGACCAGCATCGTTTTTGAAGACATACGGGCTTGACTCCGCCAGCCAATAAAGCGCACCAAACAGTAATTTTCTGTGGATGTCATGGTGTTTCGACAAAAGCTTGTGGATTCTACTCACTCCAAATGCGACAATTCTGTTTCTTTACGAACCTATTCAACTGAAAATGGGCACGATAAGTTTCACGAACAGAACCATTATTTTGATTAAAAATTTCCACAATTAGCACGCCTGGCTCTGGTGTAAGTCGATTTATAATAAAATGTCAAAGCAAACTAAACAAAAAGCAAGTATCAGCTGTTAAATGGGTGGTTAAATAAAGCAGTGATGCCAACTCAAAGTTGGCATCACTGTCAACTTTTATAGACAAAGTCTATAAAAAACACCCTCTAACAATATGTCGGCCCAACAGTTCAAAGTGTTACCCATATATATTGACAGATATTAATGAAGTTATTTAAATATGATTGTAAATCTGAAAGTGTATTCAAACATATTCCAAATTTTAATGAAAATTAACTCAAAATATGTTTAATTATTTACTAGTTTATTGGACAAAAGAGAGAGGCAAAAATAATTAACGACCAACAGAAATCGAATTGCAAACTATTTCCATTCAAATATCTGAACTATTTTAACTTTTATTTTCTTAATTAAAACTACAGAATGGAATCGGCTACAGCGGAAATGCCACGTGGCACGTGTAGAACTTTTGCTCAAAAAAAAACAAAAAAGGTTTTTATATTTGCAACCAAAAATCGTAATGATTTTATTGGAAGATCTTAAAAGTTGCCTTATTTTATTCAACATAAATTTTCATCACAAAATTTTATTAGTTTCTTATAACACATATTTCGGCTATCAAATGCGTGTTCCAACAGCAACATAAACGGCTAAAAGTCTTAACATAAAAGTAATAGCGTCTTGGCTTATTAAAAGAAGTAAAATATTTGTGTTTATGAAAAAATAATAAAACTGAACATTATCTGGTTCTTTAATAATCATTACAATCATTTAACGATACTGCAGCATTCGCAGGATCTAATAAAAATGTACTCTATAAGTGGCTTTTGTTAAGGTTCTTTCCCATGTTACACCAGGCAGCAAAGGGAGGAATAAATATTTCGTTTTTTTTAACACCGTAATTGAAGATTTGAAATGCGATTTATTTACAAGCAGAAAATCTTATTTGGCATTCCAAAGAAAAAACCATTGCACTGGAATCGGGTATAGGCCACTCATAATAGAAAGAATATAATATGGAAGTGGAGTTGGATCCACTTGTAAAAAATTTTTTGTGTGTGAAGTTTATCGTGCATTTTTCTCCTTCTCGCTAAAAGAAAGGCTTCGTAACTACGAAGAACGATTTCTTCCGAAGCGAATGCGATTAAACCTCTCAAATGCGTAGCATAAAAGTGGCTTAACCGATCGGAGCAAAATTTGCGGTATTATGAGGAGAGTTTTTGAAAAGAAAGTGTTCGAAAAAGATTTTCTTGTGTTTTTTTTTTTTGTTTGTAAAAATCGAGCTCTCATCAGATCTTCTACGTTTTAAGTTCCTGGGCAACATCCTAGATCTGATAAAATATCACCATGTTTTTATGTATGAGTGAGTGTAAGTGTGAAGCGCTTCTAAATTTTGAACCCTTCGATTTCCTGTAAATCGGATTCGATCCAAAAGAAATTTTAAGAAAAATTAAGAAAATTTTCTGGACATCGGCTTTTTGTATAATTTTCAAACTGATCGTTTTTAAGGGGGTCAAAATCGGTGGGATCAACGGAAATAAATAAAAAAAAAGTGATTTCCTTTTCTTCAGATTATAATATTTGATCAATTAGTGCTCTAGATTCTTTTATGGGATCCTAAAAACGTTATCGACCAACATTCAATTCTTGTGAGTTCGAAGAGCTCTAAAGCGTCACAAAAATCACGTCCGAGATGGTCTTGAGATGGTCAACTGCTTTTTTAATTTCTTACTTTGATTTTCAAACTAATAAGACCGTCTATTTGGGATGCGGGTTAATTTTAAACTTCGTTTAACGTGCTCTGAAACTGTGATATTTCTGGGGAAATATGATATTTTATTATTTCAGTTTAGACCAAAATTTTATGAAATTTTTGCATAAAAACTAGTTAATGGCAGATTTTAGTAAACCCCGTTTAACTGAAATCTGAAAAGTTGAGCCTAAACTGTGAAAACAACGTCGTCCGCAGAAAATTTTACGAAAAAATTGTGTGACAAACTTCAAATGAGTTTTCAGGATTCAACTACTTTTCGGGACTTCAAAAAATTTTTCAAATACTGGAAACCCGATTAAATGGATCGAGAGAAATTGGAATTGAAAAATTGCGAAAGAAAAATATTTTACTTTGATGAAGCTGAAGTCTTAAAAAAATATGTAAATTTTCCAATTTTGTTTATGTCTAGGACTAGCGCTCAGGGGATGATCCCCACATATGCAGTAAGTCGCGTCAGATCTAGCAAGACGTTGCGGACAGAGGAAGCCAGTTTAGAGAAAGAAGGATTTCGTTGTAACTACTTTTACATTTTGACTTCGTCGGTGAAAGCTTTTGCCACAGGTACCGACGAACGTGGGCGCTGTATTCTGTCATTTTATCTTGCCTTCATTGTTTCGTTCACTGCTTTTTCCATACTGTTTGATGCTGAGCTAAACAAGATCCGCTGTAAGTCGACAGATTTTAATTTAAAACTTTTAAATTATTATTATTATTTCTTTTCAAATTTAGTTAAACTGTTAAAGATTTTGTATATTGAAATATTGGAAACTTTGTTGTACAGTGTATTAGCTAATAGCTTGTTATCTCCATTAACAGCAGAAATCTCAGCCTTGGCTATTACCTTTTTCCGTTTTCCTTTCTTTCTTCCAACCTTTGATTTGGCAAGATTAAACACGTACGCTTATTGACATTTTTGTTGTGATGCATTTGATTTCTCTAGACTGTGACAGTGCTCGACAGTGTTGACATGTATGGCGACCCTCCCCTGTCTACGTAAATGTAGTCCCATTCCGTTTATAACTTAATTTATAAACATTTTCTTTGATTATAAAAGCCAGTCATCTCTCTGTTGGCAGGAGTGTTAGATGCTGGCAATTTGCATTCCCGCCGTTGCACAGTGTAACTTGGCCAATAGGAGCGTAATTAAATTTTTATTTGGAATTTAAAAATATTTTATGCCTCTTCTAAATTTGTAAATAGGCTTTTTAAATGGTATAAAATTTATATGTATTTTCATGGTGTTGTGACGTTAATACCCGTCCATAAATACGTTTATTGCAGACGTAAAATGCCGGTCGTACATACGACACGAGTAGTAAATATTTCTTACGTTCGAATAGCTCCACTTACGTGATAAAATTTCGTTATTTTTGCTTTTCGGCAATAGGAAAAATGACTGCACTTGTAAAAAGAATTTTAAAATATTTCTTGCACGAGTTCAATCACAGTTTCGGCTTTGATGTGTTTAGATATTTTTTGTTTTTGTTTTTGTTTCCTCTTTTAATATTCGTAAAGTGGGCTTTGCTATTAAAAAGATGCACTAGAAAAGAAAATCTGCATTCATTTTATTTCATATTGGATTTGGTTTGAAGTTTCCACCAACTCACTTCACTGGCTAACTTGGCATTTTCTCTTCATTATGTTGGGCAGTCGTTGCCTCTCAGCTCATCTATAATGAAAGCACGTTCGATGTGTGTCATAAAAGTTATACAAGAAATAAAAGTTAAAATATAAAAAAAAAAATACCAGCGCATGTTAGACAGAGTACAGTGTAGAGTACAGAGTAAAAGGTATTTGAAACAAAGTGATCAAATGTGATTTTCTTTTCAAATACATTTCTCGGTCAGACACATTTTAGACATTAAACAGTGGGCGCGCCGATAATTTTCAACACAAAGAATTCATTTCAGTTTCCACATGCAGAAATATGTTGTGTTTTTATAGAGTGATACAACTTTGAGTTGCCATCACTGCTTTATTTGAGCACCCATTTAATAGTTGATCGCTGCTTTTTGTTTAGTTTGCTTTGACATTTCATTATGGATCGACTTACACCAGAGCAACGCGTGCAAATTGTGGAAATTTGAAATCAAAATAATGGTTCTGTTCGTCAAACTAATCCATTGAAAATTTTACAGTTCGATGAAGCCCATTTCTGGCTGAATAGGTGCGTAAATAAGCAGAATTATTGCATTTGGAGTGAGGAAAATCCACACGCTTTTGTCGACACAAAAAATTACTGTTTGGTGCGCTTTATGGGCTGGCGGAGTCATTGGCCCATATGTCTTCCAAAACGATGATGTTCAGCACGTTACTGTCAATGGTGAACGGTATGGGAACATGATTCGAAGTTTTTTCGTACCTCAATTAGCCGGCATTAATCTTGCTGATATGTGGTTCCAACAGGACGGAGCCACATGCCATACAGCGGGCGCTACAATTGATTTACTCAAGGAAACTTTTGGCGAAAAACTAATTTCACGAAATGGCCCAACTAATTGGCCCCCAAGATCGTGTCACTTGACCCCATTGGATTATTTTCTTTGGGCTTATGTAAAGTCACTTGTGTAAGCCGATAAGCCACAAACAATTGAACACCTGGAAATCAACATTCGAAGAGTTATCGGCGAGATACGGTCGCAAATGCTGCGAAAATTTTGTGAAAATTGGTGTTCCAGATTGCGTCTTGTACGCGCCAGCCGTGGCGACCACATGGCCGAAATCATATTTAAACATCAATGTCACAAAATTGTCTATCCAATAAAGCCCATTTCAGTGATTTCAAAAATATAATACTATGTTTTATTATGATTTAAACATGCACCACTCTATAAAAAACACCCGATATATAACTAAAAATAATCCGTTTGCATGACATCGCTCAGGAAAGCCTTTTTAAATAAAACAAGCCTTTGAGAAATAAATTATGAGGCCCATCAAGGTGCATCCTTAAATTTATTAAAAATTAATTGATTAGCTTTAATTTAAACACTTGAGTTGTACCCTAAAATTGAACAACACAAATAATTAATTTGTAAAATTTTCTCATTAAATTTATTCAACTATTATTTTTTTCTACTACTTCTACTAAGAGTACTGATGATGGAAGTGTAGTGGCTTCCGAAAATATGACTGTTCTGTTCTGCTGTATGAGTTGAATAATTAAATGGAGGTTGATTTGCGCTTCATTCTTAAAATATTTATCAAGCCTTTCTGCATGTAGCATTTTCGACTATCGATATTACCTGACTTTAATATACGAAAATATATCAGAAGACAACTTTTTCAACAAAAAAATTAAAATAATAATAAATATATAAATAAAAAATCTAGAAATAAAAAACTAGAAGAATTAAAAACTAAAGAGAATTATATAAATAAATAAAAAATAATAATAAAAAAACTATTTCCCTAATTACAAAATTCACTAATTTAATTAATGTAGAAGCGAGCTATACAAACTCATTTCACCCCACTGTGCATTGCAATGCATTGTTGGCTATCGCTCGTTTACAAGTTAATAACTGAGTGGTTCGTATTGAAGTACAAGTTTGTGTGCTGGAATGTTTATGTACTCTGTTCGATAACAGCAACAATGTAAAAACAATAAACTTTGATTTTGCTATGCGCCCGCCTTTGCCCCAACTCACCTATAAAATAAAGTAAACCGACACATACAAATTAAATTGAAATTCCTTAATCAAATCATGTAGTCGGTCGCTGCAGAGAATGTGTTTACGAATTACCACCATCATCATCATCATCATCATCATCATCATCGTTAGCGTTTTGGTATTTGTCATCGCTACAATCATTTCCATTTTTATTATTATTTAAGCTTCTTGTCACACGGCGACTTTTAAAAAATAGTTATTTTTATCTTCTACTTGTTGCGGTCGAGCTTGAAACTAGAAATTGTTAGGAATTATACAAGAAGGAATTTATATTCCCAAAATAGATTTTTAAAGTGTGTCTGAATTGTAAAAAAAAAAACTAATTTGGTTTTACCCAAGTTGTACTTAGAAAAAGAGCTTTTTGTTGCTGCTGCTGCTGCTGCTGCTGTTGCTGCTTTTGTAACAACATTCTATTTACATATTCGTATATTAAATTTTATTGCTTTTTGTTAAAATTCTGTCTAAGTACGATATGAAATTAAAGTGTTAAAGTGTTTTTTAAAGTCACATTTACCTCTGGAAGAGGTCATTAAACAGAACAATTTGAACAAAATAAAAAAGAATGCGTGAAGAATGAAGAGAATAAAATCTGATATTCAGCCCAGGCAAATAAGTAGATACATCAAGTGTGTTATGAGTTAATAACCTGAAACGACAATTTGCGATTATTCGGAGATTTACTATTGAATTTGAGAGTTTTTGTAAAGGATTTTACTTCGTTATGGAGCAAATCAGGGGTATTTATCAGGTCCTTTTTCGGAAAAGAATAAAAGGGCCTAAACTTTAGGGTGTAAAATCATAAACACAAATGTTGGATTATTCTAAATTTTCCTAAAAATATGGTAAATATCTGCCAAGATATGGCCCCAACAATTTTGATTCTTAAAAGTGTTTTCACACTGAAAATTAAAACCTGGTTTTAGCAATTAAACGGTAAACATGTCAATTCAGGTTCTAACACACACAAACTTTCCAATAAATTTCCCATAGAAATTAATGTATTTTCCCCTACATACTAAAATACTTCGCAGACGAACTGTACTACAGTTACTCTTTAAAATAGGAATTGGTTTGTAATTATTTCAAATAAATATTTCAAAATAAGGGGGAAAACCACCCAACATATAAATATCATATTACAATAGTAGTGGGTGCTTTTTATAGAGTGATACAAGTTTAAATCATAATAAAACATAGTAATATATTTTTGATATCAATGAAATGGTTTTTATTGAATAGAAAATTTTATGACATTGATGTTTAAATATGATTCCGTCTATGCGGCCGCTACGGCTGGCGTCTACCAGGCGCAATCTGCAACACCAATTTTCACAAACAGTAACATTCTGACCATCATCGTTTTTGAAGACGTATGGGCCAATGACCCTGCCAGCCCATAAAGCGCACCAAACAGTAATTTTCTGTGGATGTCATGGTTTTGGACAAAATCTTGTGGATTCTTCCCACTCCAAATGGGACAATTCTGTACCCATTCAACAAAAAATGGGCTTCATCGGAAACGAAGAGGACGATAAGTTTGACGAACAGAACCATTATTTTGATTAAAAATTTCCACAATTCGCGTGCGTGGCTCTGGTGTAAGTCGATTTGTAATAAAATGTCAAAGCAAACTAAACAAAAAGCAACTATCAGCTGTTAAATGGGTGGTCAAATAAGGCAGTGATGCTAACTCAAACTTGTATCACTTTATAAAAAACACCCTATACAATGACAGTACGTCAAATAGTTAATGTGTTAACAATTTTTCATATGAAAACATGCAAATTCTGAAAGCAAAAATTCAGATGTGGTGGATTTTTCTAAGCATTCCTCACACGCTATCATATGATTCCAATATATGAACTTGGCAGCACTCAATTTAGCACAGACAAAATTTCATAAAATCTATTTAAAAACAATTTAAGTTTATTTTAACAAAATCATTTTGCATGGTGAGACCAGCTTTTAACAATTTGCTTTAACTTTAAAACCAAAATTTATTAAAACCATGTCAGACCGAAAACACTTTAAAAAATAATTTTGATTTCGCAATATCAGCTGTTTTGTTGTTGTTTAATTTTAAGAAACGGAAAAGAGTTATTTGCTATTTTTCCCAGTGTGACATGACGTCAAAAATACGTACAACCGGCTTGTGTGAATATTATAAAAATTTCCATTGGGGTTTTTATATTGAAACAACAATAAAGCAACGCAACATTATTTTTCTTTACCCAAGAAACTCTACAACCAAAACTGCTATATCATTTTCAATAACTGTCAAGAATCACTTAAGAAATCAAATCCTTTTAAAGAGCCTTAAAATTGATGTTGCTTTAATAAATACATTTTCTTTTGTAAAGAACTCCAGTTCAGTTTTCCATTCACTTTCACCGAAATAAGAAATTTCAATTAGTGACTTTTATGACACTTTTATTCTACTTAAAACTTAATCAGAAAAAGTTTTCACGTGCAAAAAAAAAACTACTGCTGCAACAATCGTTCATTGAAATGTTCTATTACGTTGAATAAGAAATAAAATTAATAATTTACAGTTGCCACGGTTTGAAATGAAATTGGCACTGGGCCAGGAAAAAGGTTTTAAGTTTGTTTAACAAAATTCTGTGACAAACGTGATAAGAAAAACTTACCTATTGTGGATATTTAGTCAGGTAAGACAGAGTTGGGTTTGTTGTAGGGGCAAAAAAAAAAAAAGTAAAAACTTATAAAAAAATTATCAAGACAACCTTATTTTCTTTCTGTTATTAACTGCTTTGGGAAATGGAGCGAAGATGGCGAGCACATGGAAAGACTTTCGTTGACTGTGTGAGAAACAGCAATTTTCAATAAGTGACAGGAGCTTTTATTTAAAAAAAATATAGAATTTTTATGATGGGCACAAAGTTCCGAGGAAAACTCTTTAAATAACACTTAATTGTGCTGCACCCTGTACATTGCTTATGTGTCCTTTGCATTGATCTGTTAGACTTATATTTGTAATCGGAAGTATTCCATCTTTTTCTTCCCCTGTATCCGCGGCTGTAGACTACAAATATTTCTTTGAATCGGCTGGTTATCCTCTGCTTTGATTTATTTAGTGGATTCCTATTTTATATATTTGAAATTAAGTTACAGTTTCTCTTTTCCTATTTAAATATCCAACTATTACAGTCTTCATTTTTTTCATGGAAAAAAATAATATTTTAGTTGGTTGTAATTCCTGTCTCTATTTCTATTATAAAATAAAAATGCTTTTACGCAAATACTTTTACGAGCGTTATCATTATTTTTAGTTCATAACAGACAACCGCTCCAAAAGGAAAAATATGCAAAACATCCATAGAATATTGTGCATCAATAAACTTAACAGTGAAATAAATGTACATTCGCAAAAGTTTATATTCGCAGAAGTACAAGTAAAGGGGTCGCCATTTAGGGGTTTGAAGTCCAACCTTAAGGACATCATTAGCTATTAAATTTCCATCATCTGTTTGGTTAGTTATTTAGTTAAGGATTTGCTTTTTAAGCGAATGCATCGCCACGATCCCAAATGAGACTCCGCTTAGTCAAAACTGCGGTGTCGAATTCTTGTCGACTTGTTTCAATGGCATAGCCTTCCTTGATCACTAAACATTACCGACACCGATGGGCATCTTCATGTTCCAAAGCCCAGAGTACAGAAGCCTTCTTTGCCGGTAGTCTAACAAAAATTCACTGATCAAGTTAATAAGAGAAAATTTGGCTTAACAAATTCTCCATTTTCTAATAGGCCCTCTCAACGTTGTCCTCTGCTCCATAGCTCCGCCACAAAGCATTCCCATGAATGGGTCCTTCACTGAGTTCTGGTCCTAAAAAAAATTTATAAATAAAAGATTTGTTAAGAACTCGCCAAAATAGTTAGAGCTTACATGGCCACTTTTCTAGTATTACGCGGTGATTATGATCTTCAAAATCGCAAGAAATTCGATGAGACAATAAACGCTACAGCGGTAGTCAGCCCCGGGCATCGCCGCAATGTGTGTTATCGCTGTTGTTAGTCACAGTGTGGCGGATATCCCGCACTTGTCATATCCACGGTGTTAAATGCCATCCATATAAATTGCAACTAAAGCGGCATGAAGCCGGCTAAAGATTTGCAACGTCGCAGATATGCTGATTGGCAGCCAAAGCAATCGGCTTTTAATGCAGATATCTCGAAACAAATCATATTTCAGTTCCATAAGATGGACAAGACGAAGGAGGTCATTGAAATAATGTTACATTCGCAAACAACGACCAGATCCACAAACAAAAACAAAATGATCTTTTACATAACTTTACCTATGAAACCGTAAAGTGGATCACCCTTTATAACCACAGATATTTCATATATGAAATATTTATATATAGAGAACATTAAGCAGCATATTTATTTACCTACAACACGCAATAGTTTCTGATATCGCATATCTCACAGCACGTTATATGTATTAGTGCATTTACATACGAGTTCTTATATACATAAACATTAAATACTCGTACACATATAGGAAATTTTTTTGTTGTACATAATATATTTAAGTACGAGCATTTATTTGCTGCAGAGTAGATAGTAAACAGAGTACATACAACGCCTATTATAGTAAAATATCGATCTGCTGCAAGAGTAAAATGTACAGAGAAAAAAAAAATCGCTTTTAAATGGGTCAACGTGTAGGTTTTAGGCACGTGTTGCAGCCAGCCTGAGTGAAGAACTAACACATTTACAACTGCAGCCAAACCAGACAATTCCACAGAAAAAAAGGTTGCCAAAGTCTTAAGATGCATTTTGCAATATATATATATATATATATATATATATATATATATATAATCTGTTTATTTTGTATGAAAAATAATTTGCAAAGTCTAAAAATATTAATAAAGCTTTTTAAAAATGTGTATCCTTAAAGGGGAATGTAAGCCCTTTCCCTTCCCTTCCCTTCCCTTCCTTTCATTTTATATGTATGTGGCTATCATTAGAGTTTTTGATATATATATTTCATTTACACATATTTTATTATGAAATAGAAAACTACAGTACTATAGGGTGTTTTTTATAAAGTAATACAAATTTGAGTTGGCATCACTGCTTTATTTGACCACCTATTTAACAGCTGATAGCTGTTTTTGTTTAGTTTGCTTTGACATTTCATTACGGATCGACTTACAACAGAGTAACGCGTGCAAATTGTGGAAATTTTTAATCAAAATAATGGTTCTGTTCGTCAAACTTACCGTGCACTTCGTCCATTGAAAATCTTATTTTCCCATGAAGTCCATTTCTGGTTGAATGGGTACGTAAAGAAACAGAATTGTCGCATTTGGAGTGAGGAGAGTCCACAAGCTTTTGTCCAAACACTATTACATTCACAGAAAATTACTGTTTGGTGCGCTTTATGGGCTGGCAGAGTCATTGGCCCATATGGCTTCAAAAACGATGATGGTCAAAATGTTACTGTTTGTGAAAATTGGTGTTCTAGATTGCGCCTTGTACGCGCCAGCCGTGGTGGCCACATGGCCGAAATCATATTTAAGCATCATGTCATAAAATTTTCTATAAAGACCGTTCCATAGATATCAAAAATATATTATTATGTTTTATTATGATTTAAACTTATATCACTCTATAAAAAAAAACATCCAATATCAATCCTCTGGTAACACTTTAAATCCCTGTGTTGTCGTTTCTTAATTTTTTGTAGAAACCCATTGTTACATGAACAAAGAAATTCCACAGAAATATATCAACGGACTAGGAAGGGAAATGTGCTTGTCACGGATCAAAACGCAGATATACATAGACTGAATATTACCACAAAGTAAACAAAATAAGCGATTTTAAGTCGTCAGAATTGCAGATACAAATGCTACTGCAACCGACACAAGTATATGGTTTCGTTTTTACATAATTATTACTTCAAATGGCACCATTAATTTAAAATACTCCTGTTCTATTATATGCTTATCTACTGACAAATTTCCTTGGCTGTTCTGAATTGTCATTAAGCGTATGACAATTAGTTTCACAAAACATCTGGCATCTCTGACAAACCTATCGCAGACAATGGCTTGTTCTCGTATTTCTATGGATTGCATGTGCCATTTTATTTAAACAACTGCTTTGAAGACGAAACAAAAACAGATTTTATGTTTATTCTTGTGAATAATGAAAAAGTTGCATAATACCCCCAACGAAATAAGTAAGAAAAAGAGTAAAATAAATTTAAAATAAAAACTAAAACATACGAAAAGCAAAAAAAATCCCAAGGAACTCATGTCTGTTTTTATTGAAATTTTATGTACACACACACACACACTGAGGCATGCATAAATACAAAATTTGCACACATGCAATACGTGTTGGATTCTTACGCACACTTCCCAGTGAATTTGTTGTAATATAAAATTATATATATGTATATATATATATATATATATATATATATATATAAATATATATAAATTTTTTTTTTTGCAAAAAGTTATAAATCTTTATGAACGTACAAAAACAACTGTAAAAGCTTTTTTCGCTTTTTGTTATTAACAAGAGTTAAAAATGCGTTAACTATCTACTCGCAAAAAGAGAATGCCGCCAATATTGTTAAAAGGAATAAGAAATAGATAGAGAGAGAGAGAGAGAGAGAGAAAACGAGAGAGAATGGACAGTCATAAATCGCTGAGGAACTCGAATTTTGCATTATATTCCAACCATTCAAGCCATGTGGCATATGAGCAGTTTTTAATGAAATTAAATCTTCAAAGTTGGCCTCTTATAAAGAGAGAGAGAGAGAGAGAAGGCTGCTGTCGTTAGTGAAGGCTTATAAAACTTATTAGTAGCTTAAGAAATCATATCACTAATCGCTTGTATATAAAATGGATTTATCGAATTCTATTGCCATTTCGAAATATATATGTATCTTTTAAGTAGCAGGCGAGTTCTCATGAATAGATATATGAAATCAATCTTCCAAAGCACAAATAGACTCTATTACATGCAGGAATATACAATTTCTTGCAGTAAAAATTGAAAAGCACAAACAGACATACTGTGGTATATAAGTTCTTAACATGATCTCCGCCATATGGCGGCCGTGGCTACAATTTAAATGGTTCATTCGATCAGTCCAATTTTCGAATGTTTGCACTGCCTGAAGAACCTACGTGAACCCACAAAGTCCAGAGGCCTTAAATGGTGCGATCGATAGGCCAGTAAACAGGATCACTTCTATAAAACAAAGTTGTAACCAAATTGATTTTATTTAAGTCGGTAATTACGCACTCCGTTCGGAACCACATTTCTCTGTGATACTTATAAATAAAGCGAGAAGAGAAAAATTAGTACGAAAACGATCAGTAACTCATTGGACTGATAACGTTATCCGTAAAATCGGGGAAATGTTTTGTGAACTTAAGGAGCTGAATTGTGTTTTTTAAGTAAATTTTCACAATTTAGAATCGTCAAAGGATTTATGATGACTTGTCAAACCATAATGATTAGAACTGTCAACACAGTTTGACATTATCAGCTGTCCAACCATAATTATCGATATCTATGGCTGTCATGCAGCTGAAAAACTATCCACTTCTTTTCAAAGAACGAAATTGTATGCCTTGAACAGAACTAAAAAATATCCGATACCTTGATCCGATAGCTGATCAGGCGAGATATGGCCACTTACTGATCTACAAAATAAAAAAAAGTTTGTATAAAAACAATTTATAATTCAAAGCTCTAACGGAAGAAACGTTTCGTTATCAAAATATGCGTCTAGAGTCTAGACAATATTGAAGTATTTAGAGCACACTCTCTTGGAAGTGGCCAGAAAATAATATGAAAAGATCTGTTCTTCAAAATGTTGAAGATGATCATCTAGCATTCCATTCTCATGTAACACAAAACTTCTCTACCGTTTAATAATACGAACTAACTGGTTTCAAATGCGCCGGAATTTTTTCGTTTCCCTCTCCTACAAACATCAAGCAAACAAATGTGTCAGGGCTGTATTTCCAATTTATAAAAGAGAGAGAATTGAAAATATGTCAGGCCCATAATTTAAGAAAAACATAATTTTTCTCTGTGTGCAAACAAATCCATATAATTCCTTTTCTTTTTCTATCAACGATAAACATAAAGAATCAATACAATTTTCATTGACCTGAGAGCGATCTGTCAGCAGAATCTAACTTTAATTCAAGGCTCGAATTAATTTTGAAAAAGATCACATTTTGTCGACCTACACAAGTAATTAAAATCCACATTTTAGGCCAAATTCTCCGATTGGCGTAGCAGTATATGTCATTAAAATCAATTTCTAAGATATATATTTTGCCACGTTTTCTCGCCAAAAGCCCCACTGTGTATGAGAATGTAGTTAATAACGATGATTTTTCTTCATTCAAACATTAATTAAGCGATCACTGAAGTTGAGAATTAAAATCATGACACATCATTTTAATGCTTAAATATAAACACTGCGATCGAAAAACATATTCAAGCAATTTTTTTATGGTCCATAAAAACAAAACAAAAACAAAAATAAATATGCAATAAGTCTACCCAGAATTTCCTAGACACTCAAATGACACACGACGAATATTTAGCCACTCATTTCAGATGTCTTGTCTGACTCCGAGAAATTACAAAAACAAAAACAAAAACAAACAAAAAGATTTGAAAAAAATAAAAATATATGAAATACTTAGACATTGAAAAAAGAAAAAATATTGAAAGAATTCAGACGTTAAACTAAATTCTTTTCTGTAACGACAAATTCCTGGCGGCATTTTTGCGTCGCTTATATAACAAAATTCACATTTGCGCAAAATGAGCACCAGTCCATGCTCGTTGTTGTTGTTGTTGTTGTTTTTCTTAAACGAATTCAAATAACTAAATAAATAAATAAATAAGAAGTGGTGCATTTATTTAGTGTAAAATTTAATTGAAGACCACAATGCCGTCTTACATCAGAAGAATTTGAAACGTTTTGGAAGACATTCAAGTATGAAAATTGATTTATGACTGGCATAAGCCGACCGCAAGACACCTCAAAGATATATGCTTATATTTCTCAGAGTAGTTATGGATATCGACTTTTCTAAAAAGTGGCGGTTTGGTGAAGTTTTAAAACAAAAATTAGTTGTTATTAGAGATGTTGGATTAATTTGTAATATTTTCCATGCGGAATGTTGCCATTTTCTATTAAAAAGTGTAAAAAATGTTGCATTCTTTTCTAGAAAAGAAATCTACATAGAAAACAAACACGGTGCGGCATCGTTTGACATCGCAAATAAACACCACAGTTGGTGATGGTACCGTTAGTAAATAACAGCACAAATTGCCATGACAGAAAATGTCATAGTGTGTGCTGGGACTCAGAAGGTCGCAGGTCTGTACAAGGGACTCAAAAAGGTTGAGTTTCAATGCGTCATCACTGGTACTATGCAGGCTGAATATAGTCTCACGGTTCCACGTTCTGCAGTTGTTGTCAATAACAATAAATTTTTATATATTCTTCAGGTTGAATGGGGCTCAAAATTGTGCCGTAGCGTGCAGAACAGAACAGAACAGAACACAAAAATAAAAGCGGCAAAATAAACAAGAAAATTAATATTTCGATTGTGCACGTTTAAATGCAGACTATAAAAACAAATACGTAACCCAAACAAAACAATAATAAAGTTCTTATAACAAAATCCAAAACCAAGAAATGTCTGGGTAGGCATACAACAACAACAACAACAAAAACAACAATAATAGCAATAATAACAACAACAGCGGCAGCAAAAAGACCAAATTGGATACCAACGAAAAATGAACTCACACAAATGGGCAAATAAAAATAAAAACCAGAAAGAAAATAAAGAGGAACAGACGGACAGTCTCAGCAAACAGACGTGGTAGTCGTATTACAAACGAATACGTAGCGTATGAAATCGGAACATATTGTGCCCAGACAATATATATTATTTTTTAATATACTTTTTTTGTGTTTTTTTGTTTTTTGTTTTTTGCAATAGTTGTTTATGTTGTTTGTGTTCCCGTGTGCTCCCAAAACAGACAAGTGATTACCAAAGGGTAGCGCTATATTAAGCGAAGCGAAAAATGGTGGAGATTCTGATGCATCTTCAAAACCAGAACAGACAATAGAGGGTTGCGTGTTGCCTTTTCTAATGAGAAAATTGAAAATGAAAAAAAGAACAAAAAAAAAAGATATGAAGCAATTGAGAACGAGGAGAAAAGTTCAATGAAATTTCTTAGCAGAAAGTAAACAGAAAAGTAAATTTGTATGGATACATAAATAAACACGTTTGTATGTCTGTGTGTACGAGCATGTGTAATACGGCGAAGGCAACGACTGCAAAAAAAAGTGTATTAAACTGCAGTGCAAAATGAACACACGCGTTTGTAATAATAATTTAGCCAAACAGTTTCTTAAAGGAATTTATTTTTGTTTTGAGACTCGAGCCGCATATGGAAAAAAGGCAAGTTTTGAATGTTCCTCTCTCCCTCTCTCTTTCTCTCTCTCCCTCTCTCTCTCTCTAAATTCAAACCAGGCTCATCGCATGCTTGGGTGCATTTTATTATTTCCCTCGTCACTGCGAATTTAAACTCGGCTGAGGTCCTATATATTTGTGATTTCTGAAAACTTCCCAAACCAGTCTTTTCTAACGCGGCGTCTTGCCTCGAAGCCGATAATAAAACTGGGAAAATCAAGAGCACAACTTCTGCATAACAGAGTCAATGAACACAATCTTGATGCTGTTAAAAAATTCTCTGAAAAATTTGCCATTTACAACTGTAGATCGTTCAAAACCCCAAGAGAGAGTAAAAATGGAGAAAACATTTGCTATAAATTTTGCCACTCCTTGGGCATTATCGAGCGATTGTGGCCGTCATAATGGACCTAATGCAGAAGGAATTGGCAACATCACAAGGAAATTCGAAGAGGTTAAAAGCATTGCCGAAGTGTTCAGGACTGCGAACCACCGCAATGTATGCGCACAATGTCGAATATATCCATGCTGGTGGGGCATAATTGTGATAGTCGAAAAACTGGATATTCAGAAGTTCCAACAAGATGAAGTCACTAACAACACAACTCGGAACGTTTTCTTCTCGATTCCAGAACGCGTAATATAATAGTTTGATCACAACAGATCGATCACAACTTCGAAGATAATTTTTACTCGGATAATTCCCTACTGTTGGAGAATTCAAAAACCCACGTGGCAGCCCATGTATATTCAGAGCTACGTCGAAAAGTATCGACAACTAAATCCTTGTTTGTCTTCACAATGTCAAAGGCATTCTAATGAAATTAATTAAACTGAAATTAAATCGAAATCTTAGCTGAATGAATGCCTTATAAAACGTACAGTTTGAAACCACAAAATGGATAACCCGTTATAAAAAAATACACAGATTAGATACTCTTCATGAATTGATAACATCCGTAAGATTGAACTCTTTTTAAGGTAATTTAAAATGTGCGCCAAATCTTGTTTCTGCTACAATTCGTTTTGTCTGAAATAAATACAAGCAAAAAACAAAGCAAACGGCCGTCTGTTTCCACTGACATTTACGATATTTGCGACGCAATAAAATGATTTCTAGAGTTCTGTTTTATTTATTTTTTAAATATTTTTTTTTTTTGTGTGTACAGAAGTACAAAAGCCTTCGCACACAATTGCATACGCAAAATTGTACAAACAGATGTATTTGTGCAACAACAACATACAGACAAACATCTGTGCAAAAGTATAACAAACAGTTCATTAAAAGGTATCAGTTGAGAACAATGAATTTTCGTAGTCATTGTCAGCCAGTCTGTTATATCGTTTCCCGAACTCCAATCCGCAAGCATTGTTCTCCATTTGCCAATTACGGAGTGTCTGTCTACTCCAGCAACTACGCAGCCACTCACACACACACATGCGTAAGTACATACAACAACAAAACGTGTGCGTTTGAACTTTGAACTTTTATTGAGTGAAAAAAAATATTAACAAATAAAAATTTGTTGAATGTTTGATGCAAGACATGCAACATGCTTTTAGTGACATTCTTTTACAAAGAAACGCCGCCGGAGAGAGCCAAAAGCCTGATCACAAATTTTCATAAGCACATATCGCTCCTTTACTGCAGCGTAGTCATAACTAAGACAAATCAATCTTGGCGAAATTGGGCTAAGGTTATTAATACTGAAGAAACTTTAAAATTTAAAAAAATTGAGAATTTATTGGTTTTATTAGACTCTTGAGTGTCTAGGAAACTTCCCTGACCAGCCCTGAGAGGGTATGTCTGTATGTTTGTGTATGTGTGTAAATACGTGGAATTTTTATAGCTTTGAAACGACTTACCCGAATCAGTGGCGTATTCAACTTAAATTTCGTGTGAAGTGGAACCAGTGCTTCGTTTCTGTAACTGACGTGAGAAGTTTTTCACATCGAAAAACTATATAATTATGGTTGTCATGCTCTTTATTGTAGGGTTATCCATAGAATAATATATTTATTATTATAAAATACCAACAAAATTTTAAATGCTTTAAGAAATATATTCTGACTCATTCTGTGTTTCACAGAGCGACGACAATTTTTTCGATGCGAGAAGTTCTCACTTCAGTTGCAGAAACGAGGCACAGGAAAAAAGTTTAGAACAATATTTTCAAATATTTTTTAGAATAACTTTCAAACATCTTTATCCATCGATTCTCTTGGCATTGAAATGTCATATCGATGGCTGCCAACCCAGTCAAAATGGTTGATTCGTATGAAGCTTTAAACACAATAAAGACAGCAGGCTACACGAACACCGACTACGAAAGCCGTTGGCTACAATCGTTGCCTCGTAGTCAGCTACTTAAATATTTTCAAAACGATTTCCTTTTGATAATAAAACAATATGTTTTTAAGCTTACAATAATTGAATTTATTTATAATGTACTGGCAACACTGCATATACTCTTTGTCGCTCACCTATATAGAAATTAGTTTAATTTGACTACAATCACAAAAACAGCATGGACAACAACCAGTATCCGTGTTGTCTGTAGTTGTAAAAATAATCATTCTCATGTATGGATTCTATTTTTGATAAGTTGTTGTCTGTAGCCTGCTGTCGCTATTGTGTTTAATGCCTGAGAGATGTCGTAGACGAAAAAATTCGAAAAAAGTGACTTCATTTAAATAAAATCAAAATTATATATCTGACCACTCGGATTTCTCTTATAGGAAAAGATCGTTTGTTTCATTCAAAAGTTATAGAAGTTCCAAAATTACTATAAAAACGTTTTATTAATCTGTTATTAGACTCCTGAGTTAAAAGAGCTCAAAATTAAAGAACAGCACAACAAAGTGTTAAACGATAACTTTTTCTTTGGCCGGCAGTCTGGTTAGGAACTCTACTGACGCAATGCACTATGAAAGGCAACGATATTGTTGAGTATATAGGCAATTTGTTGTAGCAGTTTTGTTCTATATATAACAAAAAATACATAAAAATATTTTAATAAAAATGGAACAAAATTCAGAAAATAGGTCATCAAAAAAATTCTTTAGCGACTACAATGAGATTTGAAGTATGTTATCATTCGTTCGATATAATTCTCGGATTCTATTTAATAATTAATTCTTCGTAAATAAGAATTTTAATCACATTCAACTGAACCACCTTAACTTAAGTAGCTATTAAAATATATAAGCATGAATATTGATCATTAAAGTGTGGCGGTTTTCTAAAACAGCTGGGCTGTTCTGTTGTGTAAATTTAATATTGGATTTCCCTTGTGCTTTGGAATATTTTTCAAGTCTCTTTGAATTGAAACTCGTTCAAACTATGACCTTTCAATCTGAATTCAATTTAATACAAAGGTAAAATGCGATAAAGATATAATAAATGCAACTTTTTTAAAAAGACTCAAAAGCTAAAAAAATGCTTTAAAATATATCTTTTAACATAAAATTAATCAAAATACCCCGAAATAATGTACGTGTGTTTGTAATCGTCTGTATAATTAATACAACCCGAGTACACAAAATATGCATTAAAGAAAGAAACTTTCTTAGTCACATGCACACACACACACACTCACTCACACATACAACTGCACAAATACCACTCTTATCAATATCAAAGCTATTCTTGTTAGATACACTCTTCTGAGAAATGTCTTCGTACTTAATTTGTTAAAATTGTTGTCTGAATTGTTTGTCGTTGATGTTGTTACAATAGCCTTGAATATAATATTGTTGCTGCCGACGAAATTGTCATTAACCTACGCAATTTTTGCATGAGAATGAGTTTGAGTGTGTCTGAAGGTCACTGACTGCTTTTCGATTTCGGGGGTAAATGTTGTATTTTTAAGGGTTCAACAAAAACAAAAATAAAAAAATCAAATGAAACAGCAACCATTCCAACACCAACCACTCCTCTACAACTGGTTTTATGTTGCGGCAAAATAAATTTTATGTTCAACTTTTTGTGCTTGGAGTTTTTATTAAGTTTCTTTTTGCTTTTGAATTGTTTGTTAGAATGTTTTTAAAAGGCTGTCATATGGGGCAAATATTTGAAGAAATAAGTCCAAAAATTCCCAATTTGTTTATTGCAAATAAACTGTTGTGCAGCTGTTGGAAAGGCAATAACTTTTTTGGCCAAAAAGATAAAGCGTTTTTAAGCCAATTTTATATCATGCCTTAATTTGGATCACCCTTTATACAAACAGAGTTGCCACCTAGCACAAACACATTTGTGTCCATGTCGTAGAAGTGTTCGGTATTGAATCGTGTTAAGTTTTTTCAAGTTGGACATATAGTCCGCTTGTAGGGAAAACACCAGTGGGAACTAAATCGCTATAATATGTAATATATCCCGATATTTGTTTTTATGGGAAAAGTTAACCCTTTCAAAATGCAATCTCACTTGCACTACAATTAAGTACGATCAAAGTTGGGTATAAAGAATCTTATACAAACTAATTCGTAATAGCGAAAATATTTACTTATAGCGAAGGAACTTTGTACTCAGAATATATTTGTTTCAAGGCCCACTAAGTCGAAGGAAATCTTTACATATAAAAATTGTTGTTCCTGTTCCACAAGGAAACTGTGCGATCAAAATATTCTTTCGACTGTGTGGGCCTGTGATTATTATTATTGTCATTATTATTATTATTATTATTACCGCTAGCAGATGGACGGCGAGGCTCATCCCCAACATAGGGGTGTGAGTACAAAGAACTTTCGGGTATGTAAACTACTTCCTAACACAGTTTCTGGCAAATATCTTTACCGCATGGGCAAGACAAAGAATCCCTTTCGCATGTACTGCACAGCAGGAAATTATGACGTGGAACACACGTTTTTTGACTGCGACAGGGGGCAGGCGGAGCGAACTGACCTATACGAACAGATCGGTAACTTGCTCCTGACAACGTTGTTGGAAAAATGCTTGAAGGAGGTGATAAATGAATTGCCGTAGGAAACTACGTTGAATCCATTTTGCGGAGGAAGAAAAGGGACATTGATCAACTTTTAGCAGAAAGGGTCCACTCTTTAAGTTCCTCATCATAACCATTTAGAAAATTCACAATGGTTGCAAATAGCGGGCCCAGACGTGGGCACATAAGGAAAGGTCCTTTTTCGGGACGTTAATTCTGGGCCTTCACGAGTAAGGCAGAAAGCGGTTCCATGAAGGCAAACACCAGAAAAAGGGGGGGAATTGTTTTAGTGGAAACACCACTCGACACAGCTGGCTACGGCCGCTGTAAGTGCGAAGGCATTTTAAACCCTCCTCACACGGCCAAGAAATAAAAAATTATTATTATTATTATTATTAATATTATTATTATTATTATTATTATTATTATTATTATTATTATTATTATTATTATTAGTATTCCTATTTTAAATTTCAAGTTGGCTTTAGGCTTAAGTTAAATTTTAATATGTCCGACAAAATCCTACTGGTACTTTAAGGAAACTTTGGAATAAAGAAACATTTTCTGTGAGTGCTTCAATATCCTATTTGTAATAATGACTCTCAATGGACAATATCATGAGCTATGAAATTATTTATTATTTGTAGAACAAATGTTTTTCATATATATTTTTAACTGAACTCTCCTTGTAAAATGTAATTTCGAAACTATTGATCTGCCAAATTAATTAATTTAATTTTAATGCATTCGAGATTGTCTATAGAAAATTAAAAAAGTTCATTTATGCAAAAATAATTAAAATCGCATGCCAATCCCTCAAACAATATCTGTTTCGTTTGATGTTCGCAACAATGCAGTAATTGAAATTACACACAAACATACTGCCAGCATAAAAATTTATTAAAAACCCATCTAAATACGCACACACACACTTACATGCAAATAGATTTATTTATATGACTCATAAAGCGCCAAATTAATAACGTTCATTAAATTTCACATTAATATTTTGCCAGAGTCTACCACAATATTTCCAATTTGACGTTTTAATATTTCTCAATAAAACTGGCTGGATATTAGAACCACGTTGCTGAATTTAATAAAAACAAACAAGAGAATAAGCAGACTTGAATACCCACAAGAAGCAAAAAAAATTAAATCAAATAAAAACTTTTTCCCGCCAAACAAAAGCCCAGCCAACACAATCAAACCACAGTAGTAAAGCTTCACATGCAGACATCAAAGTTGAGGGAATGGATGGATGGATGGATGGCTGCAGAATAATACCAGCAACAATAAAAATTTCACAAAAAAAAAAGAAAAGGAAAATGAAGGAACAGACAACAAAAACAAATAATAACAACAATGAAAAAAGACGCCAACAATAACAAAAACATAAATTGCCAGACTACTAAAACAACGACAACAACAACACAGACTTGCTTCAACGAGACTAAAAACATTAAAATTGAAACGAAAAACCACCAACAGCAACGAGTTCTAAATCCAGTCACAATATTACGTGAAAAGTCCTAGGTCGGTTACAAAAAGGCACACTCACTTAACAAGGTGGCCGCCCTTCTGCAACCACAACCAAAACTGATACGTACTTATGAGTGTGTGTATTGAACTTTGTTGTTGTGGAAAGCGCAGAGAGATTGAAACGAAGCTGAAATGAGGTTGTAAAATTCAAAGCTTCACTCCTGCTACACCGATTGGCATTGGAGTTCTTGAATTGTTAAAAGGAATTTCTTTCGTCAGAGCTCTCTTGAGTTGGCACGAGTCGTTGTTTGAATTGAATTGCTCAGATCAGGTGTTTGATTGATCTTGAATTGGGTTGCAGTACGACAAAACCAAGGCAACACAGATAAATATGAAATACAGGAATAAAAACCATGACGCTTTAAATTTAAAACAGCTTTTGACGGACCAGGGATCTACACATGACGCTCAAAATACAACCCTGTAAAAAGTCATCTGTGGAATAGTATCCAACGGATTATTGTCATCATACAGACATGTTTTTCACGATGAAAAAAATTCTTTTCAACTAAATATTCTCTCAGTGTAAAAAATTTGTGTTTTCATAGTGACTACAGCAGGTCAAAATATCGTCGGCATTTAGCCAAACTGAAATGTCCTTAAATTAAAACTGTCCGCATACACTTAAAATTTTAAGTGTCAGGATTTGTGTCGATATTAAACGGGGACCAACAATTAAATATTTTACAATCGGTATTGTTAAGAGACTAAAAGAGAAAAAGTTCATAAAAAACGTTGAGACTGCAAAGAAAAAAAAAGAGAGGGAGAGAGAGAGAAAAGGAAAACAGAAAAACGAGATGAACTCTTGAAAGGGGTTGAGTGATCATCGGACGGACAAGCAGACAAAATAAGCTTAAACCAAACCAGCCAGACAAGGGGAGAATACTTAACAACATAACTTTTTGTGGCTGTTTGTGTGTTCAGCAGCAGCAAGAACAAAAACAACAACAACAACAACAAACAAACTTCAAAACGAACTGCATTGAACTATACATCGCAGCTATTCCAAACACGCATCGAGCCATCCGTCCATCTATCGGCATACAGTTGAAAGTTTCCAACTCAATTTACACACTCAAATACCCTGCAGTTCAAATGAAGTGTAGCGGAGGTAAAACAAAAAAGTTCTACGGAAAGTGCAGGTTGTGTCGTCTGATTTTCCAACGGAGGATAGAGGGACTTTAACTTCCCCAAATTGAACGTGGCAGGATGAACTGTTTAGCCAAAGAAACAAATCTCTCCCTCTCCCTCTCTCTCTCTCTGTCTCTTTGTAATGAATGGGTGCGTTTCAACGGAAACTTGGCTACAAAATTATGCTATACGTTATAGCATCGGTAGTACAGTGAAACACACCCCACCTTGACTCGGTGCTCCATTGAGTCTATAGGGCAGGCTACTCTATTCTTGCCGAAGAGCTTCTTTACACTCTTCTATACGCGGTACCGCCTTAAGATATTAAGGCGAGGCACGATCAATAGATGTAATAGCAAAATGGGTCTGTTTTACAATGGCTTCTGTTGTAGTTGCTGCGAAGTTGTGACTGTCCAGCCTTAAATCCTCAAGACAGAAGTAATTAGGGAGGCATGTAGTGGCCGATCTCTCAGAGTTATAAAATAATAATCTGGGACACCTGATCAGATATCTCAACGGGACGAGTTAGATATAGAACAAATAAACGGAACAGTACTTGAATACGGAACTGCATAATTTGACATCGGCGAGTGTGGAGGACTTTCATCCACATAAACCAAACCAGGCCATAGTAAACAAGTCCCATTCGAAAGTGGAGATATTTTACTGAAACCAAATAGTTACCGGGTATGAATTTGCAGACACGTACATGTTAGTTAACTTCCCCACTCAACAAATTCAAGAATTCGAAAATTTTTATGGGCAAATCAACGAATTCCGTTCAAAGTGAATGAACTTTTCCCAAGGACAATGATCTATGGGCAAACAAGCTCTAACAGCACTTCTTCGTATATCAATACAACCACAGTCATCATCACGAAGGTTAAATTTACAACAACACAAAAAAGCAGAAACAACAACAACAACAACAAGAATAAATGTTAAACCCTTGTTAATATTAAATGTTGTTTATATGGATCGGTGTGAATGTGTTTGACTGTCTGCTGCTGCTGCTGCCTCATGGTGTTGGTTGGTTGATTCATCTGCCTGCATGGGTGTGAATGGTTGTGCGTAAATTTTAATGTTTTTGTAAAATTGTTTTTTTATTTTGTTGTCTGCTGAAAGCTTCTGCTCCGTCTGATTTATTCCTCTCCCGCTCTTCCGTATGCCAAATATTCTTCTGTCTTTTTTGGGCATAAAAACCGAACACAAACACAGACAGTCAAATAATAACAAAAAATATATCCGAATTTTACATTTTAAAGTCATTGAGGGTGACCCCATGCATCATAAAGGGCTCAATTGACAAGTAACTTAAATTCGTAGAAATAGACAGTGAACTAAATGTCTGCTGTTTGCTGCAGTAATTAACACGCGGGCTACGATGCCGAAGATCTAGACCTCGATCCCGCTCTCAGTCAAAAATATAATAACGAGTTTTTTTTATTTATGTTTGTTGTTGGTGGTGCCACTTGTTGTTGGCCTGAAGTCGTTTCTGTAACTGATGCGAGAATTGCCCGTTTCTAAAAAATGGTCTGCCTCTCTAAAAACAGACACGAGTTTGAATCGTAATAAGACAAGGAAATATAATTTTAATAACAATGAAATGGTTAAACCGAAACCCGATTTCTCATTTAGCTTGGAAATGAGACAATTTATTTAAAACAAAAATCGTATAACAGACCAAAATTATTCATTTACTGGCGACAAAATAATTATTAATTTCGATAAGGATATATAATTTTTATATCGCACATAACTTTTTCAATTTTAAAGTATATTTGCTCCAAATTCAGGGAAGTAATCAGCAAATAAGAACCTCTTCTTAATAATATTAATCGAAACTCAATGGCACATTTTCTCTATATCATTTCCTGTGCCTCATCTGCTTTCTGTCACACAAAGCGTATACGTTACGTACACACGGACAGAATGGCTTGTTACGTATCCGCAAGTATTTCGAAATGAAACAATTTCGCCGAGTTTAAAAATGGTATGTGTCAACTAACTGGAGACCGGGTGAACTTGATTTCTCACAGAATAAAATTTTTGAATGATTTAAAATCGAACATTCAGAAAAACCGTTTGTCCTAACGGCCCCACCTGTAACCTTCCGCTAATTTTAAACGCAACGTTATCGTAAACTAGTTCTTGTGCTGTTCTGAAATTTTAAAATTTCAATATATTTCAAATCAACCGATTCCCATGTGATAAATGGTGATTGATGTAGTTCTCGATTTTTAGAAAAGAATCGGGAATACCAACTGCTTCGACATTTTAATTTCGGGAGTTTTCTAGAAAAATCTTTTATTTCGAATATTTTCGTTCACGATATCCCACAAACGGTTTAACCGATTTGGACACGATTTGCTGTTCCCGACGTGGTTTTTTAATCTTTAGAGCTGCTTAATTTTCTGGAATCGATCGGTAAAGTCATTAAAAAGTTATTACAAAAAAAAAAAATATTGTAAAAATGTAAAAAATGCTTTTTTCCAAGATATTTTGTAATTTCCTTAAATCTACCGGTTCGAATCGGTTCATGGAAATCTAAGTTCAGTGGAACCACTTGAAATCGGTCAAGACATTGACACACAAACCCACACACGCACCACATACATACAGACACAATGGCGGGTTCTCAAGATTAGAAAATAGTTTCGAATTCAAAAACGTCGAGATGTGAAGAGAATTCGATTTTTTTAAAACGTCGCTAAAACCAATAGCTTCCCGGTTTTATTTTTTTAATTTTCGTAGCAGGGAGTTAATAAAAATTTTAATATTATGATCATTACAATAGTTGATATTTTTTTCTGTATCTAATTAAACTTATTAATTTATATTCTTCTCTTTTAGGAGCAGCTGCTAAAAATCAAATTGTCTCGGTGAGTAAAAAATTAAGTAAAACTCTATTTAAAACTTTAAAGTTAAGAATGATCGTAGAATTATCTATTAAATCAAATGCAATTTTCCCGCCTTCTTGATAGTCCGTAGGGAAAGTTGACCAAATAAGTCTTCCATTAAAAATGGTTTTATAAAGCTTTTATATATCTTGTATAAAAAATTTTGAATTCTATTAAATTCAAGGGAGTATTAATAGAGATAAGAAAAGAACGATCTTGGACTCTTACGCATTCTTCATTCCTGCAACTTTAGTTGGAAAATATTATTTGAAAATGTAAAAAAACTCTAAAATATATTATTGCAGGAGAGACTTCCTAATCCAAATCATTCAGGTGGGTTTTTTGTAAAAATTTTTAACAAGTCGTGATATGATTCGCTATAGAAAATAGCCGCGGCTGCCCTGTGAATAGTGCTCGCCATAATTGGACTGACAGCCATAGTTTTCTGTAACACCAACAGAAGTGAAGTTCTTTTCAACAATTAATTATTGGAACTACACGAGTTTTATCGCTGAAACATGGGGCACTTTATTATATTCATGGACATGCGTGTGCATGTCGTTTGAAATAAATTTTTTATTAACAATAACAAAAATTCATAAACTTAAAGTTTGGTGATTTAGTTGGTCTATTTGGTTCTCCAAAACTACCCGTAAAATGTCAAACAAATATAAAAAAAATTTCTAAAATTTCGAACCATTTAATTTCACTTAAATTATTTGATGTCCCTGAAACCCAAAGGAAACCATTTAATCTATTTAAAAAGGATAAAATTTAAATTGTTTCTTAAATATATTCTGATTAGTTTTACATGTTTACGAAGCAATAGAAGCCGAAAAAGCTAATGACCATTTAATGTTGCTATTGTTGTTGTTGGTGTTGTTGTTGTTGCTAAATGAAATCTGTTTGGTGATGTGCGGCCAGTAATTTGTTTTCTCTCACACATTTACGTCGGCCAACTGGAGACAACAACAGTTTCAATTATCTGTACAATAAATGCGTGCGTAAACATAAAAGGATAAAATAACAAAACAGAGACAGGAAGCAGGAAAAGTTTGTTGAACTTTTAGATACTAAATATTACTTTTGTTTTTGTTAGTGTTGTTGCCGGTCTAGAGAGAGTTTTATATCATCAGTTCGTACAGCTACTCATGAATGCTTTTGATATACAACAGCGTGCAAAGACTACATGGGGGAAAAAAGCGTAAAACCATCAATAAGGCAAAAGGAAAATTATTGATAGTCCTGCCTTCTGGTTCTGAATTCAACAATGAAAAAATAAGAGAACGATAATGAGATATCGTAGCGTGCTCGATATCAGTTCTGATGTTTATAAAAAAAGTATTCTTAATATTGCATTCTTTTGTACAATTTTAAGGCGTTCGAATGAAATTAATTGAAATAAAATTCAATAGAAATCTTGGCTTCTTGTTATTAAACTTCGATTTTGAGACCATAAAATGGATAACCCTTTATGAAACATACAAAGATTAGATACTCTTTTCGAATTGATAAAATCCAAAAGATTGAACTCTTTTTAAGGTTATTTAAAATGTGCGCCATTAAACGCATGTGCGTACATTAAACGCGAACATCATCCTAAATCATGTTTTCAGCTCGGCCGCTCAGATTTGAAATACCGCGTCTAACTGCATGCATCATCGCTTTACCCTCCGAAAAGCGTTATGCCAATGAAGGACTCCGCTCGATTCTCAAATGGAAGTCCCTTCAGGATAACTTTCCATCGACTTTAGTTGTGTTGGGACCGTTAGACCCGAGTTATCCCACTTCCGTATGAGCATTTTACGAGTTGCATATAAGAAAAATTCCATGGAGTAAAAATTCTTGATGAAAAGTTCTTTAGGCATTTGCAACCAATAACATGAAACAATATATCAAAAGTCTTATGAAACAATTTATTGAAACTATAAAATAAAGCAAATGGGCTTTATATCCTACGGAACTTTCAACCAACAGCTGATTGCAAGTCCATATAATGGGGGAGGTTGGGCCCACATTTTAAATAACACATTTTTCTTATGAAAAAATTAAAGCTGTTACAAATTTGCCGCAGATTAAGAGGAAAGTCTTAGCAAATAATTCATAATAGTTTAAAGAAATTATATTTCAATGCACTCCTGAAAGGGTACAAATAAAGGAGAAGTTCACGAAGCACGATCGTAATTAATATGCATCCACAACACAAATTTCTCTCAGTGCTGTACAACTATTTAGAAAAGTATGCGTATGCAGAAAATGAACAAAATACGTAATGAAAACAAGAATTAAAAAAAAACAGAATTGAAAAACATTTACGCAAAAAAAGGAACACTTTAACTGTCTGGGTGGTATTTAGGCTTCATTGGGAGTGTGCGAATCGTGGTAGTGTCTGGCGGTGCGAAGAGGCAAGAGAAGAGTTTATTGTTAACAGGAAAATAACAAAAAAAAAGAAATAAAATAAATAAATAATAACGAAAAAAGTTCAAACAAAAAACATAATCAGTATAAGGGAAGGTAATCTTCAAATGTCTGGCATATGAAGAAACTTATTTTTTTTCATTTTCTGTTCTCTGCTGCTTCCCTTCGTTAGTGTTGTTTTTATTGTTGTTGAATTTTAAGTTCGAGCTTGGCATGTTTTTTGTTGTTGTTTAGCTTTTGCCGACGCAATCCATCCATCCATCCGTCTGTGTGTCTGTATGTCTGTCTGGCGTACATTTATTTTGTAAAATATTCGTAATATAAAAAGAATGCGTAACGCAAAGGACTCCAACACAATATGAAGTTATTAATTTTGCACAAGGACTTTTGGTAAAACCAACAACCACCGTATTATAGATTGAAAATCAGCACACAACAAAACAGGAGTTAAGATGCAAAAGGCTTTATGATACTTAAACTTCTTTCCTCTATTATCGTTTAATAAAGCAAAAAAAATGAGAGAAGAAATTATAAAGACGCTCAGACTTTCGAAAAGAAAAATTAACAAATTAAAATTCTCGTTACGGCATCCTAATGATTTAATGGTTTCTGCCACTTTATTTACACGCAGCCAAATGAAGTATCCGTAAATTTTTTTTGTTCTTGTATTCACTCAAAATCATTTATCAAATAATGCGTCCATGTATTGAAGTGGAAAAAATTTCAAGTTGTTTAGAAGTTAATAAACGTTTCTAATTCTAAGTTTTTATTATCGTGTATTGTAGGGTAGACCAAATAATAACGAGAGGTGCGAGTTATGAAATATATGGTGTTTTTTATAGAGTGATACAACTTTGAGTTGGCATCACTGCCTTATTTGACCACCCATTTAACAGCTGACAGTTGCTTTTTATTTAGTTTGCTTTGACATTTCATTATGGATCGACTTAAACCAGAGAAACGCGTGAAAGTTTTGGAAATATTTAATCAAAATAATGATTCTGTTCGTCAAACTTATCTTGCACTTCGTCCATTAAAAATTTTATTTTCCGATCAAGCCCATTTTTGATTGAATGGGTACAGGATTGTCCCATTTGGAGTGGGGAGAATCCACAAGCTTTCGTCGAAACACCATGACATCCACAGGAAATGGCTGTTTGGTGCGCCTTATGGGCTGGCGGAGTCATTGGCCCGTATGTCTTCAAAAACGATGATGGTCAGAATGTTACTGTTTGTGAAAATTGGTGTTCTAGACTGCGTCTTGTACGTGCCAGCCGTGGCGGCCACATGGCCGAAATCATATTTAAACATTAATGTCATAAAATTTTCTATCCAACAAAGGCCGTTTCATTAAAATCAAAAATATATTACTATGTTTTATTATGATTTAAACTTGTATCACTCTATAAAAAACACCCTTTATATGTTATTTTGGGGATTAAAATGTTAGAATTTCCATACTCTGTGGCAGGTTCCACGATTACTTTTAAGGTCCTTTCTTTGTCACACTGAAAGAAATGGAAAGAAACGATTCGCTTTAAACAAAAAAAAAAAAAGGTCACAATTTATTGCTAGACTTGTGTTGAACACGTCCATTTCGAAAAACTGTCATATATTCGGCGATTCGAATAGGAAATTTCGCACATCATTAATTACTGCGATACCTTAAGATTTGGCTTGTGGGATTTAACAATTGCGGTTGAAGGCTTTTATATTTTTACTTCAGCAGGCACTCCGGTTATGAATCCTACTGATGCATTGATTTTACCATCACTATGAAATAGTTTTTAAGGAACCGATGAAGTTTGAAGAACCGATATTTTCCTATAGTACCGACTGACGAAGTAGGGTGCAGTCTTGCGTTCCTAGTACGTGTGGGCGACAATCATTATCTGTAATGTCCGGTGACCAGCGCTATGTCTGCGTTATTAGGAGTACTGCTCAAGCTGGCTGAATATTCACATGATGAAGTCTTTTTCAACAAATTTTTTATTTCTTTTATATCCGAGTTCGTGCACAATTGACAACTCCTTTTATTTAGTTTCTTCAGAAACAATTTATTACTGGTTTGTTTTCATTTAAAAGTCCATTTCTTCACAGAGGAGTTGAGAATTAAAAGTAACTTCAAATAATATTTATTACGAACGCCACCACAAAACAAACTTTCCAACGCCATACCAAACACCGCTCTCCTCTCCTCTCTCTGCCACAAACTCAAAAGATGACCAGCAAAAGCTGCCTTGCGTGACCCGAGACAAATAAACTGACCAAAATTAACACGACCATGATCGAGTCCAACCTCGAAGACGAGCTCTTAGACGTCGTAGTCTAATGTCGTGTTCTTTTCTCCCGAGTTAAAATTGTGAAACTCTCCCGATTTTATTTTAATGACTTTCCAGTTCCCTAATAAACGTCCTTTTAAAAACAGCGATTTTAATGGCTCAAAGTTACTTTGAGCTGATAAAGCAGCACTACAGAGCATTAAATCAAACGTCAAATTAATTCCTAATTTTGGGACTTCATTTGAAATTCGCCTTCGAGATCGGTTTCTATAAGATCGCAAGAATTATTTGTATCTAATCCTTGGCTAATTGTATTTAGTTTACAAAGACCGCAAAAAAATACAGAAAACCACTCACCACCCTAATAAATTTGCGCATCTGCTAAATGAATACGAATTATGAAATATCTCCATTACCAACTTCCCTTTTAATTACAAGTTGCAGAATTATTGTATTAAATTGCAGGTATCTTTTTCACGGCATATCAAATAATAAATTTTGTATCACGCTTTGAAAAGAATTTTGCCGCCCTTCCATGTCGTTGGGTAATTATGAAATTCGTCCGCTTCAGTCTTGTTATTTAATTAACATTTTCAAATCTAAATCAATTTTCTAGTTAACAATTTTAGCCGGCAACAAACAGGCAACAGCGAAAACCATCAAAAGTGGAAAGTCTTTAAAAGTTAACGACCCATACAGTTTTCGTTCTTTTGTCGAAGTAAAAAAAAAGAATTGTTTTTAATTTAAGTAATTCATAGAAAAGACTCACTCGTACAAAACGTTTGTTTGTTGTTAGAGCGCAGGTTCTGGAGATGTAAACGGGATGTTAAGCAGCCAGTTTTATAAAAATCTTTAGCTTCAGTCAAGTCCAAGAGATTTCTGGTAAAATATTTCATACAATTGCTGGGATATAAAATAGAATCGGTATCTGGTATATAAATATTTTTTATCTGCAGGAAGTTAATGTAGTGATTAAGTTGGTCGGCTCCGTTCCTCCACAACTTTTATTTGTTAAAATTATTTATTTTTTGTTTAATAAATATCTGGGCTGGTAATCATTTTGTTAAACACGTAACCAAGTTTACGAACTGTTAACTTCGCAGAACGAATTAATTTAATTATAGTTAACAAAATAATTGGCCTTTAATTGAAATAACGGTGCACTTCTATTATGATTTTGAGACGCCTTTTGAATGAAGGGACAATAACAAGTTGCGGAACGGGTAATTTGGCCGCAATTCGTAAACGCTATTAACGCTCATCGTATAGTGCAAGTAGCCTGATAGTAGTATCTTCAAATAATGATTAAAACTATGTTTCTATTGATATTAGGAAATCGATGAACACGAGGGCTAAAACCAAATACAGCGAATGGATGGTCAGCAGACAACCGTTTAATAAATTCTCTCTTTAGTACCAGGGAATCGTAAACTTGAATTTGAAATATGATCTTCGATATTTAGCGCAGCCGAGAGCCCAGCAAAAATAAATTAGAATCGATAATGTAACTGCTGACGTTGCACAGTGGGGCATTTAAAATCTTTTTAGTTCCTAATCTTTTGATCTCAATTGATCACTTTGATTTTTTTAACAAGATTGTGGGGTAAAAGAATCAGCACGAAATTGAAATATTTTAATTGAAGCGGCATAACCACGACTCAAGCAACGCATTGCGTCAGACCCATGAGAGAATGGGATATATTTTAAGGGGACAGATGAGAAGGAGAGCATTCGCTGTAGCCATTATACTTATTTACTTAAGCTTTACTTTACTTTTTTGTTGCAGTTCCCACGAAGGAGTCGAAGACGGGATCTTAGTCCAATTGCGGCCTGTTAAACACAACTAAAGTCTTAGTAACACAAAATTTTATTCCTACAAAATTTAATAACTTAAAATGCTTTAACATTTTTGATTGAACAATTTTTTATAATTTTTTTTTTTTTTTGACAATTCTCAGCTGTCTAGGAAATGATGCACTTCAGACGGTAGAAGGGAACATAAATAAGGGTTTTTTTCAAATCCAAAAAAAAATTTATTAAATCCCAAATAAGGATTTTAAAACTGACCTTCTTATTATTTAATTACTTGGTCAGGCGCAAATGTTTTAACAGCAAGTTTTAAGGGAGTTTGAGAACTTCTTTGATTGCAGTCTTGCTACTGGAGATGTCATTTATTCACCTCGATATAATAAAAATAGATCTGTTTCGAAAATCTCTTGTGTTTTGAGTAACGATAATTTAGAAACTTAATTTTTGTAAAATCTAGTGTAGTACTATCGTTTTAATTAGCATAAATATGAGGGGAAAGTTTTCATATTTTTATTCTCGTTATTCTCAAAGTGATCCTGTTAAGGCTGATCCTTATGAATATATAAAATTTAAACTCTATCTTTAAAGTTAATCCCAACAACATTTTATTTCTATTTGTTTAATTTGTCTTACTCTGCGTTATTGGTCCATTGCAAAGAAGGGTTTTTAGTCTACATGAAATACCATGTGCTTTTTAGGGTAACGTATTTAATTAGCGTTCATTTTGCTTACGGTGTATTCACACTGGCCATTGTCAAATTGATGTGGGTTTGAGTCTTGGCTAGTTCATTATAAATATGTCTTCACACACATGTCGAATTGTATTGTGAGTAGAAGATGACTGCTTGTACTAATCGGAAACTTTTTTTTTTCTGTCGGAATAGCAGTCAAGGGATGACCCCTACATAAGCAGTGCATTGTGCCAGAAGAGGATAGTCTGAAATGTGGGATTCACACAGAATAGAAGATATAATATTTCGTTGAGCAATTTTTAGTTTTTACTACGCCGTTGAATTTGTTTGCTACAGTAACCGACGAAGCAGAGGACAATATACTGCTCCTTTAATACAAGACGGCGTTATTTGATGTCAGTAATATTCGGCGACCAGTGCTATGCCTTCGCCTTTGAGACAAGCCAACAACGATTAACACAATCCTGCACTAATATCGATCACAAAAGTTCCACACCATATTCATGACTGATTGCGAAGACGAACTCGGGATCTAAGACATCGTAGTCTTGTAGTCACTACCTCAGCCCACAGTACTGACGCCAATAACCACCGCTGCTGTAAATTAAAAGCTAATAAATATGAAGTTTCAATAATAGATTCCTGTGCCTTGTTTCTGTAACTGAAATGAGAACTTCTCGCATCTTGTCGTCACTCTCGCGAAATTGTCGTTACTCTGTGAAAGACAGGATGAGTCAGATTTAATTTTTTAATGCATTTAAAATTTTGTTGGTATTTTATAATAATAAATATATTATTCTATGGATAACCCTACAGTAAAAAGCATGAGAACTTCTCACATCAGTTACAGAAACGAGGCGCTGGATTCCGAATCGCAAGCGAAATCAGTCGGAAGTGTGTTCTTTAATTGTACGTATTTACGCTGGAGTTTGCTTATATATTCCACAACGAGTTACGAAGTGAAATAGTTATAGCCCGATCATTCATTAATACGTTATGTCTTCAGTGAGTTTTTGAAGCAAAATAAAATGATTGCGTTTTATTGTCCCTAATTTTTCCAAAATAATATTAACAAAAAGTCTCATTTAGGGGGAAGAGTACTTTTCGTCATTTTGGTACCATGCCAACACCCCTTATTTTCATTATCAACATTTTCTGCTTATCTATTGTCACATAATTCATTTAAATGATGCCTGTTATAATTTCATTCTCTAATTCGTTTTTGTTTTATGTTTTATTCGTATTTAAAAAAAAAAATAATAACAATAATAAAAAAACAACAAAAAAATCCCAAATTAACAGCAGATAAAAAGAAACGTATTTATGGCTAAATCGATTCGGTTATGGTTTGTTAAATTTTTCAAATTAAACAAAATAATGGCATGAAATTTTTTTCCCTCTTATAAAATACGTGCACATTCGTACGCTTTTAATTAGTGAAAATTTTTGTTAATACTCACATGCATTAATAACAGCATAATTAAATGAAGTAAAAGCAATAGGAAATTTGATAACAGAAACGCTTGACGAGTCACATCTTAGAGCGTTGCACTGTGGCGCATTTTGCAAGGAAAAGTATGTACTTATAGTTTTGAAATGTCAGTTTTAAGAATCACTTGCCGACATTCTTTGGCAACAATTTGCCAAAAAAAAATATTACAAAAATTTTTGTTTAAAAAATATTTTATAAATATTTTTTATGAAGTACTCCATAACAAATTATATGAGCGGAATATACTGTAGTGTACCCTAAATTGAGTGCCACTGTACAGATGATCAAATACGCATATAAAAATAATGCTGTAGTAAGATTAACTTGAATAAATAAAAAAAGAAATATAACTAAATATTTATAAAAATTTATGACGACAACAACAGTTTCATAAAAAATTGCCGCACGTGTGTTACTTAATAAAGAGAGAACGTTTTGACAAATACATTCTCTCTCTGCGTTTTTTTTTCTGTATTGCAAACAAACCGTAAAAACATTTGGAGTGATGACAGTCCTCAACTCTACGTTGGGACACCGTTAACTACAAAAAAAAAAAAAAAATACTAACTGTTCGGTGTGCTCTGGGGGCTGGTGGAATCGTTAGTCCATACTTCTTCAAAACTGATGGTCTTCAGAACGTTACTGTCAATGGTGACCGATTTATATGAAATCGCTAGTCTATGCCGTTAAGTCCGAAACGATTGCCTACTTGGAGGATAACATTCGCCGCGTTATTGCCGATATACGGCCGCATATATTGCCAAGACCGGTTGGACCAGGTCCCTCAACTCATATTTAATTTAGTTCTCGAATAAATAGTAAATTTCTTGTCAATTTCAAAAAATTTATTTCCTTCTAATCAATTTCAAATTTCTCTACCTCTATAAAAACACCCTTTACATATTAAAAAAAAAAAGAACTGACAAAAACATCAAATTTAAAATTGGCCAAACTGAACGTTTCTTTGAAAACAATCAAAATGTTTAATTTTCAATTTCCCTCAAGCGATTGAAATTTTCATGTTTTGGTTTTAAGACTGGCGCCATTTAAAAGGTACTTGAACGTTATTGTTGCGCAGTTATTTGCAATATATTTCTAGGCACGGAAATGTCAAGCAATCAAAATTTATGTTTGACAGTTTGTGTTAAAATATTCTTCCAATGCAACTGCCAAGATGATTTTTTCTAGACCTCCTGACCGTTTTGATGATCATATTGTCAAAAGTTGTGTACTTATTGGCCGCCATAATAAATTTTATTAACCAAAGACTCTCTATATATACATACATATATATATATATATATATATATATATATATATATATGTATATATATTATAGTCTTTGCTTTCACTGGTGTTCGTTTGCCATTCTGCTCTTTGATGTTGTAAGACCGCAAATGCGTTGTTTGTCTTGTCAGCTGTTTTTGACAAAATGCTGATATTTTTACACAAACAAATTACTTGTTGTTGTTTGCACTGTTGTAGCAAAGCTGTTGCCTAAGCAGTTGGGCCATGAAGGATTCCAACAAATGCAGCTGGAGCGTTGATATCTTGTGTTGGACACAGTTATTCTCTAAGGGAATAAAGTACGTCCCGGCGTCACAGACTAATTTTTTCTTTGCAAATTTTCCTAAAAAACGACAGCCAAAAACCTTTTTGCATACATTTTATAAAACAACATCTAAATAAATAGTTTGTGGTTAATATGAGACTGTTTTGTGGCTTTTTCAACAGTTTTAATTGGTATCATAAAGTTAATTTTTATTTTAAGATATCTTGCTATTCATATTTTATTATCGCATAATATTTACAAAGTGTGTTCGCAATAAAAAGTTGTTTATGGTAAGAACGCTAAGAGAATGAGAGCAAAAAAAAAAAAAAAATAAAGGGAAAATAATGAAAACAAATAACAAAATTAAATTAATTTCATTCCAACATCCCGCCGTAGTTTCGTATGTTCCTAAAGAGAGAGAGAGAGAAAATTTGTATTTACTGTATAAAATATTTGAAGAAATTAAACCGAAATGTCCCACTATGCAACGTAGTTGATATAGAAATTGGGTAAACAAAAAGAAACTCAAATACATGATTTTTTTAATCGATTTACCAAAACTGAAGTGTTTATGAACAATTTACAAGCAAATAAATAGACAAAAAAAAAAAAAAAAGAAAAGTGTCGCGTTGACATGTACAGAATACGATCAACTAAAAGGGGATGTTACGCTTCTATTACGACAGACATCATAATTATCAATATTAAATGACGACAAAAACTGGGTCGCACCGGAAGCTCTAAGAGACACTAACAGCGTTCACTTGGAAAAATGTTGGTGGTTTTGTCAGCCAATTAAATTTAAGTTGTTAACAAACGATTAATTTGTTTGTTTCAAAATATTTGAAAAACTATTGGAATTCTATGACTAAAACAAGAGCGGTTGTAGGTTTCAAATGAATGGGGTCGTGGGGCCGTGTCTTTGAGATGTGTATGAAGTTTAAACTTGGTTCAACGCAGTCTAGATGTCTGATATTTCCGGCGATGTGTGATTATTTTTACTACCTCATTAAAGACCAACATGTTAAACAAAACTAAACCGTTCCCTCAAAATTTTTTAATTAATCTGTTGTCAGATTAACTAAACCGAGTTTAATTGAGTCTTAATGTTTCTACAACGGTTTACGAAAATATATGTCTGTATGTCTATATGTGTGTGAGTAGGTGAAATATATGTCTGCATGCATGTGTGTGTGTGTGAGTAGGTGACTCGCTTATAACTTTGGAACGACTTGACCGATTTCACCAAACAAAAGTCATTCTAAAGGGTTCCACAGAACTTAGATTACCTGTGAATGTAAACCGATTGCGAACGTTAGATTTCAAAAAATTAAAAAAAAACATTTTAATATTTTCTAAATGTTAATTTTTTAATAACTTTCAAACGGCTTTACCCATCGATTCCAGAAACTAATCGGCTCTCAAGATAAAAAAACCATCGGCCATTGCAAATGGGGTCCAAATCGGTTAATCCTTTTATGAGATATTTTGAACGAAAAAAAATTCTAAAAAAATTATCCGAAATTGGATATATACAATCAGTTAGTGTTCTCGGTTCTTTTACAGGACTCGACAAATTACATCAATCCAGGTGAAAATCGGTTTGTTAATTAAAAAGTTATAAGATTTTAAAAACTTTACGAATTCAAAAAAGGCTTACCGGACAATTCACATATTTTGGTCCAAAAGGATAAACAGCTAAATTTTTTTTCTCTCTTTTTTTATAAATTAAATAGAATTAGAAAAGGGGTTCAAATCGGTTCATTTGTTCATGATATTTCCAGAACGAAAAAAGTGATTTCTTTAAAGAAACTCCAAAAATTTTTTATCTGATCAATTAGTTTTCTCAATTTTCATATGGAACTTGAAAAACGCATCAATCCCCGCTACTCACGTGAAAATCGCTGGAATAATTTACAATTTAAAACAGTTTCAAAGCGAATAAATTTATTAAATTCTCATTAAAATTTCGAGCTCGAACATCTCAAAATCGTAGAGCAGCACAACAAACCACGTTCTGGTTGTTTTTCAGATAAAATTATTGGGAAGTTGCAGGCAGGGATTTCGGTCAACCGTTTTCCACATTTTTTTTTTCTTGTTAATTGAAAAGCCGCAAAGTAATCTTCACAAGGAACTGCAGCACTTCATCAATATTCACAGAATCGAGCGAAATCTGACCATTTCCAGCCCGCACTGTTATTTTCGTTAACTGCTACACACCCGTCATAAGTATTCACTTGCATTTCAGTTCATCAACCCATTTGCTAAATTCGTTTCATAGTTTTTAGTAGGTTTAGACTTCTGTCATAAATATAAAATAAAACTTGTGTTAACATCAACTTTTTATATCTTTTTAATTATTTTACTTTTGCTTATCTTGTATGCGAAATAAGCAAAACAAAAACAACAACAAAAAAACAAAAACATGATAGTTTATTACCTGGTGGTTTATAAATAAAGAAAATATTTTTATTTCACTCATTAAGTTTAAGCAGAACTAAATCATTAACATCTCCTTCCAATCTAACGTTCTAATTCATAAAAAGTTTAAAGAGTTTAATAAACCATTTATGGGCCGAATTTCATATATATTAAATCAAAATCTGTTGCTATATCCACATATAAAAATGTATTGTATGGGCTTGCCTTTTTTTTAATTTAAAATAAGATAATTTTTAGGAAATTTAATTTTATCTTCAAATATTTTGGCACAGTGAAATGGAAGTTGAAAAATATTTAAAGTGTTTTTGAACAGTTGAAATTGTGAAGGAATCGCTTACACCATACGCCAAGAATGAAGAGCTTATTAACAACAACAAAAAAGTTTTATAAGCCTTTTATAGAACAGAACAAATTTGTTTAATTAACAGCTTATAAGGCTAAAATATTTCGTTTATAAATATATAATTTTGTGTGAAATATATTTTATATATTTATAAGCCTCTTATAAGACATGCGAAATTTGTTTAATAAACAGCTTATAAGGCTAAAATATTTTTTATTATATATAATTTTGTGTGATATACATTTTGTGTTTTATAAGCCTCTTATAAGACATGCGAAATTTGTTTAATAAACAGCTTATAAGCCAAGCCTAAAACTTTTTTATAAATAAAGCTTTTAACATTTTGTCAAAGTGTGTTGAAAGGGATTTTTAAAATATTTTGTTATAAAATTTAATTTAATTAAAAGAAAAGCTATTCTTACGATAGAGTTTGTTTCAATTGACAACAGTTTTTTCGTCTTCCAGCAAATTTGGTTTATAAACAGACCGGCTTCGGCTATATGCTGACTCAAGGCCGAATATGTAAAAACTATTTATAAAATCAGAACAATTTCAACACTCCAAAGACATACCAAAGGGCTTAAGGCTCTTACGTACTTCGGAAATACAATAGCAGCTTAAATCCAAAATAAACGAAAACAATTTCTGTTCCGGTTCAAAATTTTCAGATGACTCCCAGGATGTTTTCCAATTCTCAGCAAAAACTCTTTCGATATTTTTCCAGTTTGAAATTCATAATTTATTTTTTTATATTTTCTTTTTATTCTTAAATTTATTCCAAATCTTTTATAAATATATTATTTGATTTAAGCGAAAAGTCAATTATTTTATATAGAAAAACTCTGAATTTTCCAATTTTGCTCCACTGCTTTCTTTGGCTTCTTTAGCGATATAGAAAATTGCTAAATTAAAATTTGTTTGTATTATAAATCCCAAAGTGATTAAAAAATGTGTCTTCAGTTTGTGGTTGAATTGAATCCACCGTGACTTTTTAAGTTGAATTTTTTTTATTTAATCGCAAGTTTGAATATTAAATTTGTATTGAAATCATTTTGAGAACTCTTTTTTTATATCAAATATTTTTATTCACATCAAACGCTTTTTAAAGTGAAAATCCATTGAATTTTGCCATCAAAGAAAACAGTTATTGATAAACCTTCAAGCATAGTCGTAGTTAACAACTTTTGCCGCACACTGTAAATGAAGTAAAACGGTCAGCAGGTTGATAAAAATGTCTGATATACAAATTCATGAAATGCGGTATTTTATTTAAATGTATTTAATAAAGATATAACTAAACAGTGCTTTAATATATAATTTCCAAAAATTTTAGTGCACAGAAAAAAAGGACACACAGAAGTAATTTGAAATTAAATTGAAACAGATAAAAGCAAAGGACTGCTCCGCCTGTAATTCAATCTTTCGAAATGAATATGAACAAGTAACTTCAAATACGATACTTAAAAGCTATTTTTGAAGTAAAATTTCGAAGCAAATCTTATTATTATTATTTGGATGGAATATAAGCAAGACCTCTGAGTCCTTTCTTTCCCCCATTTGCAATGATTGAAAGGGTTGACATATTTAATTTATGCTGCAGCAAATCTCATGGAGTTCTGACATGCTGATTGAAATAAAATCCTGGTTGGTTTTAATGTATTGGACATTTTAGGTTTAAAAAAATTAATATTAAATTCATTAATATTTCATCCTGTAAGTGTGTGTTTATGACAACAAAATGTTATCAAGTTTGGCGACCTTTCCCCTCGTTGCAACAATTATATTCTCATCTAATTTTCTTTTACCTCATCTTAAAGTCATTTTTATTAAAATTGAGCGAAATAGAAGTGGAGTAAATACAAACTTGGACACTTTAAAACTGGTAGATCTGAAGAAGAGCAAATAATTTATATATCCCAGACTGTAACAAATTTTTGAACAGAGTTTTTCGATTTGAAAGAAACACATTAAAATTGTAACTTTAAAAATTTCACAACGTAGATTCGGAAATATTTAATTGAGTAGTTTTAAAAAATTCATTTTGTCAGCAAATCGTATGCAATTATTCCAATGCAATAGATTTCAAAAACACGACAAAATTTTGCTTTAGAATTCGTGTTGGCAAAAAATGTGCAGGAAAACAGAGCTGTAAATGAATGATTCCTTTTGAATTTCAGCTCGTTATGAATTAGCCATATATTGAATTATTTTTTTTACAACAAAAACGAATTGAATGAAATTTGAATCAATTAGTCAATTCCTTTTTTTAAATTGAAGTGAATTTGTAGGATATGTGGCGATTCCGTTTCAATTTAAATGAATTGGAACTCATTTCCAAATCAAATGAATTTGTTAAAATGAATCGTTATTCATTTGCAATTCATTTGAATTGAATTGGTTTCGAATTGATTCATATGAATTAGAAATAATGAATCGTAATTGAAATGAGTTAAATCAAAAATTAGTTGCAGTTAATAAAATTGACTGTCAAACTTCAATCAATTTAATTGAAATAAGTTGGTAAGGAATTGTTAATAAAATTTTATATTTAAATTAATTTAAAATCAGTTCAATTCAAATAAATTATAAATGAATAGCTGTTCATTCTACAAATTCATTTAAATTAGACATGAATTGTGGTTCATTTTACAAATTCATTTAAATTAGAAATTAATTCAAATTCATTTTATAAATTGATTTAAATTATAAATGAACTCCAGTTCATTAAAATTATAAGTGAATTCCAAATCATTCCACAAATTCATTTAAATTAGAAATGAATTGTGGTTCATTCCAATTCATTTAAATTAGAAATTAGTTCAAATTAATTTTACGAATTCATTTAAATTATAAATGAATTCTAATTCATTCCACAAAGTAATTTAAATTATAAATAAATTCCAATTCAATACACAAATTCATTTATATTAGAAATGAATTGTGATTCATTTTACAAATTCATTTAAATTAGAAATGAATTGTGGTTCATTTTGCAAATTAATTTAAATTAGAAATGAATTATGGTTCATTCCAATTCATTTAAATTAGAAATTAATACAAATTAATTTTACAAATTCATCAAAATTACAAATGAATTGTGGTTCATTCTTAATTAGTGGTTACGCTTTCGTGGGTAAATATTTGGTTAGTGTGGACGTATCTTTAGATTGCATGTTGTGTTGGGCTAAATCGATATCAAATCCAGAAATGTTGTCTATCGGCAGACGGTATAACTTCTTTCAAAATAATCTCAGAGTCTCCGTGAAGAAAGACTTAACTACTCGCTCAGTGTACTGCTGGTAGTACGTTTCGATTTACATATATTTTAACTTCAACTTCTTCTCTTCAATCTCGGATTTATAACTGAAAAGTAGGTCACCACTATCGATCGACGAGCGAAGAGAGCGGCTACTTCAATGCTTGAACAAGTACAGCAAAAACTATTCGAGTTTGCGAAAGAGAAGAGAAAAAGGAAAAACAATTTAAAGAAACGATTCGAAGATTTCAGTAATAAATTTTATTTTTAGTTTCTCATGTCCTAAACAGAATAGAGTTAACAAATATCGTTTAGCTAAATATTAATTAAAAGCCAATAAATTTCTTTAGCCATTCAAAACACAATAATAATGAAATGGAATTATTTGCATTGACGTTAATAGAATGGCTTCACGTTTGAAAAAGGCACACGGGAGTTAATTTGGCCATAAATTTCATTTAAATAGTTTTTAAAGCATTTTATTTCTCAAACCCCTTAACAAAATATGCAAATGCAGAGTTTTTGCTTTAAATACTTTATTAATTAAATAATAATAAATAAATAAAAATATTCAAACGCCTTCTCTTTTAAGGCAGACATTTTTCCGAAACTGTCATGTCAGTAATACACGTGCCGATAAAAGTTTACGCACGAAGATACATTTTTTCTTTTGAGCAAATATTCTTTTTCAATTTGAGTTGCTTAAATCTTGAAAAATATATATTTCAGTTGACGTATTTCGCTCTGAAAATATTTACTACCAACGTGAACAAACAATTTGACTGAATATCACCTGAATTAGCAGGTTAACAAATACCTCATTAAGACCAAACAAAACGAGCAGTCACCAAATACGTCAGAAATTATTGTAAACAAACGTCAAATTTGAATGCTGCACGCACGATGATTGTTGACTTACCGAAACACATGCCGACATATTTCTGTTTTCTAAATAATTTTTAAAAGGCTTTTAATAATTATTTATTAATTTCTATGATATCTTTCACGTGTGCACGTGTGTGTATTTATAAGTTTTTAAATTTTCAAAACAGTTCTTTTTTAGTTTGTTATTAATTTTGTTATTTTTATACAGATATCTTGAGAAAGTTTTGTTTGATCGGATTGAAATGTTTGAAACTTTATTTACAAACGAGGACTTTTCGCAACAAAACTTTGACAAAAGTGGCCGAGCAGAAATTTTATCGTAGTGGTTTCGGCTACACACGCAATATTTAAATATGAAATGATATAACGCTGGGAACGAAGTGGCTCACGATCACTTATATCCGCTGGTTTTAAACTTATAAGAAAGCAACTTTAAAAAAGTGCGACGGGTTTATCAATTTTCGCTAGGAAAATTGCAAATTACAAAAATCGGAAAATTACTGGTTTTGCCGCGCTTTCAAATAATTGAGCTAAATGTCCACGTTGCAAGGCCGTAAAAAGCTTCCCTGACTATTTCTGTGAGCCCGTCACCATGTCTGCATGTGTAACTTTCGAATGGTTAGAGAGTCTTGAACTTAGATTTCCTGTTATAGCCGGTAGATGTTAAGACATCCTAAACAATTTTCGAAAAATCATATATAAGAAAGGTCTTTTCAGAATAACTTTTAAATGGTGATCAATTCACACTTCATAAACTAATCAGCTCATGATCCTCACGTCGATCACCGCAAACCGGATCGGAATTGGTTTATCCGTTCCTGAGGTGTTCTAACGGAAAAAAATTCGGAAACAGTGATATTTTTGAAAAACTCTGGAATTATATATCTGATCAGTTAATGTTACCAACTTTGTTATACTAATCAGCAGAAAAGAGCATTCCTGAATTTAATTTTCTCGTGAACTTGAACCGATTCAAAGCGGTACATTTCAAATTAAAAAAAAAAAAACTTTGAAAAAATCATTTTTCAAAGTGATTTATTTTAGAACAACTTTTCCGTGACTTCAGCCATCGATTCCACAAACTAATCACCTCCAACCGGGTGAAAATCGGTGAATCAGTTCAAAAATAAAGACTTTATTTTTGAAAAACAATAAAATGAAATATCTGAACAGTTACTGATCTCGATGCTCTTATAGTAATCGAATGCAGCACCGATCACCTCTAATCGCGTGAGAATCGGTTGATTTAAAAATTGAAATAATTTGTGTTTTAACTCGGAAGCACAAATCGGACTTCTGTTTGTATTTGTTAATTTATTATCTGGGACAGTATATCCCATAAATTGCATTAAATTGCAACTAAAATATATATTTAATTCAATTCATTTCTCAATTAATCAGTGTGTCCGATCGCGACTATATAATCCGTGTTTTTTTTTATAGAGTGACACAAGTTTAAATCACCATAAAACAAGGAAATATATTTTTGACATCAAAAACGGGCCTCATTGTAAAAAATATTTTATTCAAGTCATGTTTTAATATGATTTCTGTCATGAGGTCGGTACGGTTGGCGCTTAGAAGGCGCAGTCTGGAACACAAATTTTTCAAACTTTTAACTCTTCGAATGTCGGTTTCCTGATGTTCAATTTTTTGGGGTTTATCGACATAGACAAGTAACTTCACATAATTCAACGGGCCAATGAATTGGGCCATTGCGCGAAATAGTTTTTTCATCAAAAATTTCTTGGAGTTTCGTCGGAAAATAAATTTTTTAATGGATGAATAGAAGTAGTATTTTGATTAAAAATTTCATTAACTTGCAGGCGTTGCTCTGATGTTAGTCGATTTATAATGAAATCTCGATGAAATGCTGTTAAATGGGTGCTCAAATAAAACAGTGATGACAACTCAAGGTTGTATCACTTGAAAAAAACGCGTTCTAATTGCACTCATTGTATTGGTACCAAACAAGAATTTTTTATGTGAGTCTTGCAATTTCAAAAACATTTTTTACACAAATTTGCTTGTGTGTCAAATATTATTTGTTATACTGTTTCATTTAGTACTATATCTAAGAGAATATAGAACTTATTCCCCGGATGATTGAAAATGCTCTGATTAATAAAATAAAAAACTAAACTCTTACTTGTAATTAATGTCTCATTATAACGGATTTAACTGAATTCGGAATATAAAAATTGGCACATCGACTTTGAACGTTAAGAAAGACCACACCCTCTGCATTGAAAGAAACTAATCAACCGACGCACACACAACGTATCATGAGATCTATTTTATTTAGAACCTGCAAGTGTGAAATAAATAATTCATAATAAATAAACTCACAAAAATATCCAGACTATCTATCCCCCAAGGAAATCGTTTCATCATCTCTCCTATTGTTCATGAAGTCAACTGCTCGCTAATTTGTAGCGCGACGGCACTTGGCAAATATTATTAAAATATTTTCAACTATTTCATCACTGTTTGCTTAATCATAAAGAAGTTTCAATTTGAAATATTTTTGCTGGCGCCCGTATTATCAACTGACTGATCAAACAAATGACGTATAATTTCTTTATCATAATTTCGTAGAATTCTTTTCAATTTCTTATCAACTTTTCTACTCTTCACCGCAAGCGAAAAGTGTACGTGTGCATTTAAAAAAAAAATTTACCAATACGTTTGCAATTCGAAATTTATTCGTGCAGGGGACTGCATGCGGGCGCTTTGGTGCCAGACGTTTTCTTTTATCGTCCATTTAAAAGGGATTAATTCAATTGGCAAACAGTTCAACATGATTTCTATTATTTTTATTATTATTATTTATTTATTTTTTTGGCAGGGAGAGAGGCGCTACTAGTGCAATGCATTCTACAGAAACTAAGAAGAGAGGCCGATAGTGTTAAGAGGACAGGTATAGAATCAGGGGGAGATCGAGAGTTTGTTGCAGCCAATTTCACTTCTCAACTCGTCGTGGAATCGATTGTCCAGTTTCCCAAAAGACTATTTTTAGTACATGATAATGTCAATCGGTGTCTTTAATGCTTAGCGATCAGGGCACTGAGTTCGTCACTAAAACAAGCCATACTTTCATGCACATCAGAATAACCCGGTGACTGAGTGCGGAATCGACACTTCAAGGTATGATTTCCGGGACACTATTTTTCGCAATTTGTATCGGGATTTGATTTTTTAAGCTCGATTGTTGATATTCGTACTGTGACAGCTGAGAATGTCCAACTGTGTTGTCATATCTGTTCAGTTAAATTTGGCGTTTAACGAAACAACAACGTTTTGGAATTAGGGAAAGCGGGACCCTAATCCAGAGAATTTTATAGCAAAATTTTCCCAAAAAAAAATTTGAAATTTTTTCAGCAAATGTTCAAAATTTTAGGCGTTGCTTTGCCTTTCAAAATATTTTGAATTTGTATGATAAAATAAAATCAAATAGAGTAAAAGAGTGTAAAATTATTTGTAACTTTGTTTTGGCGCATATTTAGTTTTCACCAACGCATAGTGATTTACAAAATTAGGGCTAACATTTAATTGTAATTAATTGGAAATATTATCTCAATCAATTAACCAAACACGTGCAGTCATTTAGACGTTCTGAACCTTCTGCACACGAAGCAGCGTTTGTGGAAATGAACTCTCTTTTATCAAATAATCCTGATGAAATAAATGACTTCATTAAAAGGCGAAATCGCTGTAGTTACAACGAACACTATCCTCAATTGTCCATTTCTTCGAAATTAGTAAACAGCTGACGTGAGGGTGACTGGCCAGCTTTATCCAGCCGTAATGACTGAATTTCTGTTTCCAAAAATATTTTGCAACCTTTAGAAAATAATTTTTTCTCCCTACTATGAGACGGGCCAGGAGTGGGAACTATAATAAGATAAGATGCTTGAATTATATACGGCAATTTTATATAAATAAATTTTCTATTTTTAACTTCCTGCTATGAAAATTGAAAGTTAAAAAAAACGGGAAGTTATTGCTTTTACCCCGTTTTGAATAAATAGAGCTCCACGGAATCTTCCCTGACTAATTCTGAGCGCCCGTCACTGTGTCTGTACATGTCGCGCTTATAACTTTGAATTGCCTTGACCGATTTCAACCAAACTGATGGCGTTCGAAAAGGTTCCTGTGAATTTAAACCGATTCGAACCAGTAAATTGAAAAAAAATTTAACAATCTTTGAAGGAAAAATATTTTTAAAGTGGCTTTTTTAAAAAAAAAACTTTTGAACGATCTTAACGATCGATTCCAGAAACTAATCAGCTCTCAAGATTGAAAAACCACGTCGGCCACTGGAAATCGGGTCAAAATCGGTTACGTTCATGAGATATCGAACGATAAAATTATAAAAAAATTATTTATTTTGAAATATTGCGAAGTTACCGATCCTTTTATAGGATCTACTATTCAAATGAAAATCGGTTTATTTATAAATTAAATTTGTATTAAAAATTAAGCAAATTCGAACATGCGATACCGGACAATCAAAATTCTTTTGACGAAAAAAGTAAACAACAATTTTTTTAAAATAAATTAAATATTTTTAATATATTTGAATGAAAATTCGAAAAGCCAAAAGGGCTCCAAAACGGGACATTCGTTCGTGATGTATCCTGCACAAAAAAAAAAATACGAAAAAAGTGATTTCTGTAAATAAAATCCGAAATTTTTATCTGATCAGTTAGTTTTCCCAATTCTTCCGTTCCAATTCCAATTCCACGTTTTGTTATCTTTTCGGATAAAATTAGCGGGAAGTTGCAGGGATGGTCTTTAGGGTCAATCGTTTTCCATATATTTTTCTGCTGGAAAATTATGAAGAATAAACCTGTCAATGGCATTTATCAACGCAAACGTATGCGTTTCTTTATGATGGCCACGTTTGCAGTTACCCTGAGTTATTTTTTATATAATTAATTCTAGTTAGTTATTGTTTCCAGCTCGAAAATTTCTGGGAAATCATATATTTTTTTAAATAAATTTTTCAAACAACCCCCGAAAAACTCAACTAAAAACTAATGAAATGTAAAAATCTTTGGAACTCTCAAGTGTGATTGTTCCAATAATAGTCCCGCACTTCAATGACATGCATGTGGGAACATAAAACTTTTATCAAATTTCGACGAAACACAAAACATTTCAATTTACCAATTGATAAAAATTCAAATCTTATCTTCCGAATATTAAACGCGTGCCTGAGTTATCGCGTTACTGTTTATCTCAGACGTGGAGAAAAATAGTTTCTGATTGTATTGGCTGTATATCGCTAAATAAATTGTTGCTTTTGTGTTCTTAAATTTGAATACATTCGAAAAACAAAACCACCAACAACGGCAAAAGAACGAAGAAGAAGAAACAGAAAACAGAAGTAAATTTCACGTGAGTGTAATAGAAAAGTGATCATATGCCTGACTTTTATTCGTACGTATGCTTTGAAACCAAACAGCAAAATAATGATCGTCATAATTGGCGTCGTTATAATTATTATCTTGATTTGAAAATGTATTGTAACGAACACGAGCGAGCATGCACGCAAGAGGGGGAAATCACCCATTTCAACAATTAATTAAATAAGAGAATAGAGTGAGAAGCAGCACTTGCCCAAGTGAAAAGATCAAATGATGAAATGAAAAGAACAAATAAGTAAATGGGAATGAAATTGTTCAACAATCAAATCAAAATCACATGAAATGCCAAAACTTTTCAACAAGAATTTGTTAATAACATTTTCATAATCACGCATATTTATAATTCAATTGTAACGCTGATAATGATCGCCCATTCTTAAACTTTCTATGAATTTAAAACCTTGTCATTTCACAATGATTTGAATTGTTAATAAAAAATGATTCGTCATGGCCGATATGGCGCCATGATCCTCTTCCATTTTTGTGTTGATTGTAGCTGGCAGAGCCCTTTAAGCAGGTCGGCAACCGCAGTATCAATCGCTCTCCTGGCGGTTGATGCTACCATCTTTTTTTAGGACCGGCACTCTTGTAAACAGCAGCGATATAAATAAAATCTTTAGGCAAGACTTACCTTCAGAATGGCCTACTCTAAGTCGTAGAGCGACTTGCATATTTCACGTTTCCGATTTCAAGGCGTTTTCGTTTCTGGAAAACATGTTTTTACTTCTCTAAAAACTGGCCGGCAGAATGGAAGAGTTTTAAAACAGCAATTATATTTCGTGAAAGACTTTGGATTAATTTCTAATAAATTCTTTGTTTTCAAATGACAAAATGTTGCCATATTCTATTAAAAAGTGTAAAAAATGTTGCATTCTTTTCTAGAATAGAAAACATTATTAGAACCTCGATTGCACTCTCAAAATCGAAAGTTATTGATGAAATACAATAAATGGTTCTTAATCTTGTAGCTTTTTTCCTGTTATCAAAATATGATAAAAATTAAAATTAATAAATAAATTAAAAATTAAATTATAGTGACTTATAAACCATTAAAAAAACAACAACAAACATACACGAAATTGTTATTATAATTAATATCAATTAATTTATCAGGCCATTTAAATATTATAATTCAAATACTTTTCAGCTGTATATTTAGTTTTTAATAATTACGAAAACTATAGGGTGTTTTTTGTAGAGTGATACAAGTTTAAATCATAACAAAATATGTTAATATGATTTCGGCCTTGTGGCCGCCACGGCTGGCGCGTACAAGACGCAGTCTAGAACACCAATTTTCACAAACAGTAACATTCTGACCATCATCGTTTTTGAAGACATATCGGGCCAATGACTCCGCCAGCCCATAAGGCGCACCAAACAGTCATTTCCTGTGGACGTCATAGTGTTTCGACGAAAGCTTATGGATTCTCCCCACTCCAAATGGAACAATTCTGTACCCATTCAATCAAAAATGGGCTTGATCGGAAAATAAAATTTTGAATGGACGAAGTGCACGACAAGTTTGACGAATAGAAACATTATTTTGATTTCCAATTTCCACAATTTGCGCGCGTTATTTTGGTGCAAGTCGATCCACAATAAAATGTCAAAGCAAACTAAACAATAAGCAACTGTCAGCTGTTAAATGGATGGTCAACTGAAGCACTGATGGCAACTCAAAGTTGTATCACTTTATAAAAAACACCCTATATTTTCGGAGACATTTTATATTGAAAAAAATTCTGTTCGAAAACTTTTGATTCGAATGATTTTTATATATAAAACTCTTTTTAATTCACTTCTAAATCGATCTACTTTTCATAATTATAAAAATTAATATTTATTCAAGTAAAATTGCTGAATCACGAGAAATAGTTTTCACCGGGCTCGCTTTTCAAAGTTATTTTTGTTGGAATGAAATTTTTAAATGATGATGAATAACTTTGGACTATTTTGAATCGATTTACTTTCAACAAATTCAAGAAAAATTTATTTTTGAATTTGAATATTAATTCACTCGAATAAAATTGAAATACTCTGAGTATATATTTCTTATATCTCAAATCTTTTCCGAAGATATTTTGCATTGTATTTATATTATAAATTTTATTTTATTTATTATTATTATATAATTCGATTAATTTTATTCGAATAATCTCCAATTAAAAAATGATTTCATATAATTTTCATGTGATTAAATAATCAAATTATTTTCGTAGCTATTTCACGCTGTATTTATAGAATAATTCTTAAACTTTAAATTCTATTTATATTATTCGATTAATAAAAAAAAACTATTTGAAGTTATTTTAGTCGAAATTTCTGTAAAAATAGTTTTATTCGAACAAAACTGCGGAAGATGTTATAAAAAAATCGTTTAAAATTTTTTGACTTCACACAAACATTGACTTTTCTTGCACAAACATGTTGAATCAATTAAAGAATTATCTGATTGACCCGATTTACTTGTAAAAATTATAAAAAAGCGATTTTCATTCCAATAAAATTTATTAATGCTGCTAATCGAATAATTCTTTTTCATCTGGTCTAGTTTAAAAATTAAAAATAATATACAAAAAATTTTTTGATTTGAGTATGAACTTTTTTTGGAATTTGCTTTGCTTAAATAGGATTTCAAATATTTTTGACTCGAATATTTTTTAAAACAGTTTTAATCAAATAAATATTTTTAAATAACTTCATTTACAAAATTTATGAAGCGGGATCTGCATCGAAAAATTCAACGCAGCTTATCTAAAATTTTGTTGATCCTAAAACGTCCCAGCGAAATCAAGGACAACTACTTGTCTCCACGTCTGTTCATTAAAGCGACGGCAGTTTGCATAAAAGTCAATAATAATAAAAAGATTCTCAAGGAAATAATTCTAAATGTGAGAAATAACCCAAAATATTTCTGTAGAACTTTATTTGAAATATTTTAGCCTTCATTTTCGCAGAAGTCATATATTTTTGTGTCAATAATGGTAACATGAAAATGTGTTTTCATTCGTATGAGTGCAGTCATTTTTTTTTTAAATTAAACTTTCGCTTATATAAATTAGCGATAAATTGTGCAAGAAATAAAAATTCAAACGCGTGCTGTTATTTAAAAAAATTACTTAAAAGCGTTCTGCTTCAATTGATGGTATTTTTACAATATCACTTCAAGTAATCGCATTCTGAATGGACTTTGATTGTGATGCAACAATAACGAAGCACAATTATCAGTGCTGTTGCAGTCAGCAGTGCCGAATGTTATGCACTCTTCACTTGAATATGAATATGGAAAACAATTTTGGCTTTTCACTGATGACACTTCATTGAGTAGAATTATAATGAGTTGGGAGATTTCAGAAGACATGCTCGAATAAAAGCACTTGTTTCATTATCTATTTCGTTTTATAAATAAAAAAACTTTTCGCTACACTATTTGCTAAAAATATTTTAAAATTGTGCCTAAAATATGTGATAAAATTCTAAAAATATTTATAAAAAAGCAAAAAGAGAATTGTTAGTGATGTATTTATTTACAACCATATTAAATAAAAATATACACGAATACCCTTTTCCTACCCAACCAACAATTTGAATGAATTCTTTTATTTCGGACAACAACTCATACAAACATTTTAAAAAATGAAGTTGGAAAAGCATTATAAAAATAATTGAAAAAATATAAATTATAATTTAACTGTTTTTCGCAGATTCGAATATTCGTATAAATTCATATTCGCTGTAACGAAATTTTAAAATTCCATAAAACACAAAATACATAATATAAGTTTTTAATTTTTTCATAAAGATTTGATAGCGTTAAAGTATTTAATTAGATTTATAACATCCCGCTGGAAAAATTGAAAATTTAAAAAAATTGGAAAGTTCTTGGTTTAACCCGACTTAAAAAAAAATCGAGTTCTAATAAGATCTCTACGTTTTGAGGTCGTAGCAAGGTTAGGTTAGGTCGAAAAGAGGGGCATGAGTTATCCCAATCCGCTCAGGATTATACTTGGGACCCATAGGCCTGTTGTGCGCTCTATTGTAAGGAGTTACCATTCTATCATAGGAAGCCTCCTTTAGAACCGTGAAAACCTTCAAATTTGATTGCATTATGAACCCAGTTTCCTCAATGTATCTTCTTAATTCCCTCGAATTAGAACCCCTAAGAAATTCCATCTCTTGTCTTAATCTCCCGATTAAATGTTGGTCTTCTGACTTGGCTAAAAGCTGGACAGTAGCACAAGTAGTGCTCCAGTGTTTCGTACTCTTCCTGACAGGCCCTGCATGTTATATCATCAACGATACCCATTCGTGGCCGGTTGATTCCTTAACTCTGTATGTCCTGTTATTAAATGAATCAGTCTCCGTATTGCTGGCCTACTCAATGTTAGGATCTCTTTTGTGCTGTTATCATGTGGACCCCCCCATAGAATTCTAGGTCGTAGCAAACTTCGCTCGCAAATTTTGAGTATCCGCCACTGTATCTGTATGTGTGTGTGTGCATGTGCAAGTGTGTGACCCACTTATAACTTTGAAACTGCTTGACCGGTTTGAACCCAACTGATGACGTTCTAAAGGGTTCTACTGAACTTAGATTTCTTGATTTGAATCGGTTGATGTCATGACAATTAAAAAAAAAATGTAAAAAACCAACTTTAAAGTGGTTTCTTAAAATAAATTTTGAACGGGTTTACCGATCGATTCCAGAAATTAACCAGCTCTCTAGATTGAAGAACCACGTTGACCGAAATCGGGTCAAAAACGGTTAACCCGATCGTGAGTTATCAAAAAGTTAAAAAAAAGTGAAATTTTTTAAATTTCGAAATTATATATTCGATCGATTCTCGATTCTTTTATAGTAACCGGAAAGTACAATCACCGTTTATCACGTGTTTTGGTTCCAAGAGCATAAAAGCGTAGAATAGCTTAAAAACCAGGTTGCTATAGAGCTCCAGTTAAAATTAGCGGCAACTTACAGGGATGGGCTTTAGGGTCAACCGTTTTCCATATATATATATTTTTATAATATTATTTTTGGCGGATCGGATCTATAATTTTTGAAGAATAAAATATTTTTTATAATATTTCTTGGACCAAATTATTAGATAATTATCTCTCCTGCAACTTTAAATTTTGTATCATACGACATACTGGCCTTTCGCCAGCCAACCTGTTAGAGTCCCTAAAATAACATCAGATGACATAAATACCAGATGATCATGAGTATCAGGGACATCACGATGCCGCTTGTGAAAAGTGCAAGAAAATATTAATCAAGTGGCTCTTCAACTCCATAGAGAAATGCAAACAGTCCATAATTTTGGATTTGAAGTGAGATTGAGATTTTTATTCAGAACTTTAGTTATCAAGTATTTTTAATTCGTTGAAATATAATTTATATCAATAATTTTTCTAATCGCAATTATAAATACGTGCGATTGAACTGAAATGGTTAATATTTTGTTATGGCGCCAGCGTTAATTGACAGTTTGAAGGTTTCAAAATTAAACGCCATTCGAATTGCGATTAATTGCGTTGAAAAGAAAAAAAAATATTTATGTATTTATTTTTTATATTATTTTATTTTATTTTTCTTAAGAAAGAATAAAATTATCAATAACAAATTGATACTCAATGCCTAATTTGTTAATAATTTGCTGCGAAATATAATAGATTAACTGAAAAAATATTATTTCGAATTCCACTGTTTTGCGTTGGTAATAAAAGTTTAACTACAGGAGATCAATTATTTGTAAAGACAATTGTAACAACCATATGAAATTGGCTAAAAGTTAAGGAACTGAAATTTTGTGTTTGAAATTAAAAAAAAAGGTTTGAAAGTAAAAATATAAGAAAAATGTATGCGTATGAATTTAATGGGATTTTAAAGTTATTGAAAGCCTAATTTTGTAAATCACTTTGTTGTAGTGAAAAACAAAATTTCAAAGCTTCTTTGCGTTCTTTTGCTTAATTTCCTTTTATTTTCCTTCCAAGTTTTTGACGTTTCGAAAGGCAAAGCAACGCATGTATTTCTCTGCGTTTGCTCGGTGCAGTAGTTAACGCAGGACTACGAGGCCTATGAACCCGGTTTCAGTCATGAATACAGTAGCTGAACATGACCGACAACGATTCGTCGGTACCTGCAGCAAAAGATTCACTACAGCTGTAAAAATGCTACAACAACTTCTTAATTTTTTTATCTGTCTTTACCAGCCCTCTTGACCACTATCCGATTTCTTCTAGTTCTGCCACAATGAAGAGGTCTCCCCTGAGTGCTAATTTAAAACTAAATAATAATTAATCTAAATAACTAAATTTTGCAATTTTTTTTAATTTTTTCTTGCTTTCCTGTAAATTTTATAAACGCCAAGTGATTTACAAAATTAGGGTGTAAATAAACCAGAACAGCCTTTTCTGGTTTGAATGAATTGGCTGGTCACAGACTGAGTTCGGCTGTAGTATAAATAAGATAAAGTTTTATTTCTATGGCAGAAACTACTGTTTTCGAAAGCCGCTGCCCAGTATTGGAATCAATAATATTCTTAAAAAATTCGTTTAAAGCAAAGTACCTAAAATCTGATTAGACTATTTTATAACGAGCATAAAACGCTGCTTTATTGAGTGTGTAAGTGTGTGTTTTTAAATATCCTTGAGACAATAACAATGTAAATAAATTCTTTGCTGTACTCGGCTTCGGCTATAAAAAAGCTCATACAGATCGTTTGTTTTCTTTTTTAGAAACGATTCAATTTCCTACAGTCGATATTCGACCGTGGGGTTCTTGTAGACACAAAAACTTAATTGACCCTGACGGAATTTGTGCGCATTTTACATCCGCATTCGGCAAATAATTTAAAATCAAACGCTCCACATCGGCCATGTAAAATAAATTAAAAAAAAAACATTCGATTGTATTGCAACACACGGCTGACGTGACTACACGTGTGTCTTGAAATAATTATTCATTAATTAAGTGTTTTCATATTTTGTATTTATGCAGTTGTTTTTATTTATATGCTCATGCCATTTTTACGAGTATTTATTAAGAACATTTCATATTTTTATCTTTTTTTTTTTATTTGTTTTCATTTTTTGCTTTGGCTTCAGACGGTTTTTGTGCTAAAGTATGCAATAATTGTGTCATTACATGCACGCGCGTGCAACATTAAATTTATTATTTGCTCGTTTTCTGTTTTTTTTTTTTTTGGTTTTTGTTTTTATTTAGTTTTTAATTTTTGTTTTATTTTCAGTTGCGTTATTTTTATTGTTTACGATCATTCTATTTTTGTTTTGAGCGCCATTTCAATTTGTTTCATTGTTAAAAATAGAAAACGTAACGAGATAATTTTACAACTAATAAATAAATATTGTGTTTTACACAGAAACTGCCATATACGTTGGTGCATATGTGTATGTGTATGTGTATAGTTGAATGAAAACTTATGCATGTATGAATTCGTTAATACACGTGTGTGGCTCCCTGTAGTTCTTAAATTTAAAGTTGAAAGGCCTACTGTTGTCAATGTAGCAGGGGCCAAAGTTCCGTATTCGATGTTAATCATAATTTCAATACGATTGAAGTGGAGATTCCGAATAATACCGACTACCCCAATTGACTCTCTGAGTATTCCGGCTTTTTCAAGAATAAAATTCTGATCAGATCAACATGAAAAATTCCATACATTGAACTTCTATTTTACAAAAGAGTTTTAAAAAGTCCACAAATGATTTTGAAAATCTAAGTCCAGATCATGGATAGAATTGTCTGCACAAAACGGAACGCCAGAGCTCGAAAATACTTGAAAGAAGTAGGCATGGCAAGAAGTACACATGTTGGCAGCCCTGTATAGGTGGCCAACAAAATCTACAAAAAAACAAGAAAAGTTTATATAAACTTTTAGTAAAAAAAAGTATTTCCTTATCAGTTTCTCTGACTTGTGTTGTGTTCTTTTCTAAAAAAGAATACTACATTTCTTACACTTTTTTAAAAGAAAATGGCAACATTATTTAAATTCCCAATTTAGAATATATTAGAAATTAAAAGAACTTACCAACAATTATTTCTGTTTTAAAGCTGCTCCAAACTGGCAATTTTTAGAAAAGAAGCGAAGAAATGTTCCACAAGTGACAGAGAAAAGGACGCCATTAATTCGCTACAAAAATGCCGATTAAAAAATATAAAAAATAAAAACTAAGAGATGAGTGTGCAGCTGTCAGCTTAATAATTTTTGTAATGTCGATTTCATTTCCAAAAATAATGCAACATTTTTCACACTTTTTAAGAGAAAATGGCAACATTTTGCCATTTTAAAATAAAGAATTTATTAGAATTGAACCCAAAGTCCCTCACGGAAAATAGTTTCTGTTTAAAAAATTTTCCAAACCGCCACTTTTTAGAAAATAAGTGAAACAATGTCACATGTCCCATATGCAATTTTTTAAATTAAACTAAACTCGGTGGCAACGCTTGCCATGGTCGATATTTTTCAATGTATGGCATCGCTTTGCAAACTGTTTGCAGTTGCCACAAAATGGCAACAACAAAAAAAATGCAACATTATCTTGATTCGAATTTGCATGCACAATCATGAGAACAAAAATGCACACGTAGCATAAAATGAACTGTGGGGTTGTTGCGTACCGTTTAGGCACTTCGACACGTTTGTAAACGGTTTGGCTAAAACGTAAAACATATTCAAGGCGAAACGAAATGCTAATAAAACGAAATGTTATTAGCAAAAGCAAATGCGAAGTAACGTTATTTGTATTGTTGCACGTTAAATAATGGAAATAAATTGAAAGATTAAATTTGGAGATAATTTTATAAATAATAATTTCAAATGCACTTCGTGTTAGAGGACGGCAATAACAACAATTCTAATTTTTTAGGGTAATTTTAAGCTTTTCTATTTTAGCACAAGCGAAATTCAAATAAATAAAAATATTTTTTATTGAAAAATTTTCCATGTTCGTTCATTTGTGGTCTGCTTTAAATACACGCCGCCGCCTAAGACTCAAATCAATGGCTAGAGGCATGGCGACATGGGGCTTGGTACCGTTCAACGAATTATAAGAGGTCAAGTGCTAATTAATTAACTGACTACAAAACTTCCAACATGATTTTTGAGGCATTTGTCATAGTAGGGTTACGCAGGGAGACTGCGTAATTTAAATAAACTCAGTTTTTTTTTTCTTCGCGGAGCTCTTCAATATACTTTTACGGCCTCGTTGTATTCTACCTCTATCTCTCTGTACCTTTTTCTCTCTCTCCCTACCTCTTTCACTGTTTAAATACGCGATGCATTTACAATATTCCAGGTGGTCATCTAAGCCGTAACCAAGGCTGCGTAAGAATTAATAGGCTCGTATCCGAAAGCGTAGATACCTTGGCAGGGATCTAAACTCGCAAGCTTGGAAATGGGAATGCGTGCTTGAGTGCATTTAATCTCTTGTTCTATTTGAAAGTCCTGACGTCACTTTAGTTTTGATAAAGGGGTGGAAAGGTATTCAGGGAAACGAAATGGATCATAAATTTGCTAAAGCCGATTTAGTCAGGGACTTATCACAGATTTGTCTACTTTCCGAAGTTTCAAGGAGTCTCTGGTTATGGCATAAAAGAAGTGGGGACTAAGCAGCTCTTGACGGTAAAAGAAATAGTGACGAGCGCTCATAGTTAGAATCGTTGCGGGGAGTCATGCAATCAAATTTATGTAAATACCGTCGGTCTTACTCAAAATGACTTCGACGGAAACAGGGAAGGATTAAGTCGAACATCTTCTCTGTGTCACAGAGTGTTTGCTGCGAGACATGGACTGCGTATGGAATACAACACTGGCTACACTCTTAGTTCTTTTTTTCATAAATTCTGAGTGGTTCTACTTGAGTAACATATGTGGGATGTGGTCCCCCTCTATCTAAAATGAAAAGATTTGAAAAGTTGTGAACTAAATAAACAGTAGTGGACATTAGCAGAGGTCTCTGGAGGACCTCTCCATAGTTTCACTAAATATCCCAGTACCAACCATCCTTGAAGCGTTGCAGCAAGCGGATGGTTTCAATAAATTACCACCCTCAAGTGTTTTCTGAATACTACAACCGGCAGTCCTAAAAGCAGACTAGCGTATGATTTTTGAACCCCCATTTCTAAATATTCCTATTACTGGAAATATACGACCCTCTATTTCAAACTGGAACCATGGATATGGATATATTTTCTAACATATATTAGTCCATTTTAGCACTCGTTTGGGGAAATCTTATTCGCATTTTCCAATCAAAAGAAAAAGTTAGAGGGGTCCTGAAAAAGAGGAGGAAGGAGTCTATCTAATATTTTCTCTGTAACTTAGAGGCTTTGCTGGAAGATATTTTGTAGAATATTTCAACCCTTTTGAACACTGATTTTGGCAAACTTTATTATAATTTTTAAATTAAAAGAAGAGGGACCAAAATTTCCAAAACGCGTTATTGTAATCCTCTGGCCTGCTTGAAATCGGAATTTTTTGAACAGTTTTTCAGTATCAGAAATTTGATCAAGCTTAATTCTACTCAATTCTTAAGGCTCTTAAACTTTTGAAGGGAAATGAAAAATAAAAAAAAATTTGCTGCAGCAACTCAATAAAAATCATCTGGAAATAGATGGATCGTTCTATAAGAAGTTATACATCGTTTTACTCTTTCTCTCTCTCTCTCTCTATCTCTCTCTCTCTCGCTCTCTGGTTCCATTCCCAGTACTCACATAATAATTCACAAGCTGGGAAAGGAGTACTCTGCTTCTTTTAAGCGTCTTCAGAAGAGTTGACAGCAGTCACTGATTCTTCATAATTAGACAATTAATTCGAACAATTTTTTATTTCAGAATGCAGGTTAGTTTCAATAATAAAATTTATGTATTTGAGAACTAATATTCTTCTATCTGCTCGTCCATCTCTCTGCTATGGAATTTGTTTTCTTGTGCAAGAATCGTTAATTTCTTTACTCCCTGGACTTTGATGCCCATTTTTAATCTACCCGTAATCGATGGCAGCGATTTATGTTGGACTTTGCATCCTTTTAATTTTAATTTCTTATTTTTTTTAAATCGAACCTCATCTCTTAATATTTCTTGCAGAATTTATTACAATAAATTCAGTCATATTCTCGTGTACAAAATGCACACAAAAAACCAGTAGAATATTGAAATTTCCGCTCTACTCGCAATTCTGCTAAACAAAATGCGCACAAAGTAACAATTTAATTGTTTATACTCTCGAACACACACACACACACACACATACACACATACATCCATAGGAAAAAAGGTGTTAGATAAGAACAATTTTGTATACAATAGAAACAGAATCTGAAGGCCAAGTTCAAAAGGCGGGGGGTACTCACAGGTAAGTGATAACAATTAAACAAAGTTTGCATTAGCGTTTGGGAAGGGGGAGCAGGGCGGCGGGCAGGAAGGGCGGCAGTCGTAAGAAAACTCATAAATGAAATAAAAAATGCAAAAACAAAAAAGATAAAATAACATTGACATAAATATTGTAGATATTCGCTTTTGTGCATTATGTCAGCAATAGATAATGGCAAAAGCAACAACAACAGCAACAACAACAACAAAAGCAGTAACAAGTGTATGAATGTGAACTTGAAACACAACGACGACAAGCCGATGCCACACTGTTTCGCTATGAAAAAGTGTTGCTGAACTAAAAAGAGGTGGTCACGTGCTCCCAACAAATGAAATTATATATTTTGTTGTTGTTGTTGTTGTTCAGTTTTACGTTCATATTTTATTTGACTCGTATTGCGCTTTTCCGATGTTTGTTTATTTATTCGACGCTATAAATAATCAAAGAAAACATTCATGTTTACAACGATTGTAGTTTATGAAACTAGAAAATTAAAGGTTTTACTCTAATTAATTGAAAAAAATATATACACACGCACACATACACGTACACACTCATATTTGAATGAATGTGTACGTCGTATATGCGGTTATTACGTCTAGTTTATTAGACGACAACTGGCTTAATCGCAGCAGTCTGTTGCTCCATATCAAATATTGTTAACTCGCAGTACCAAAAAGAGCCATGATTTCGATAAAACTTTTATTTCATTAGAATGCATCAACGTTGCCATTGTGCACGAAAAAAAATTTCTTTTATTAAGTGCTTCCCATCTCAAGCTGAAACAAATTGAAATTATTGATCGTGTGAGATATTTTCAAAATTGTTTATTCGTTTAAAAGATTTATTGATGCCAGTATCTGGGGAATATAAAATCACTGAAATGTCGGTCACTTCTCAGAGTGGAAAGTCCGATTTCCCATGACACAAAAACCTAAAGCGGTCAAATAGCGTGATCTCAGTAGCATATTGATGCCAATAATTGTGTGGAATGTACCATCATAGAAATGACCGCCACTTCTTCAAGTGCATTAGAGTCTAATTTTCCGTGAAACGAAACTAGATCATGTCACCTCCCCGTGAGAGGACCATGCCCTCATATCGCTCGTGTAGAGTAGTAGAGGTATGACTCGTATTGGCGTCCTGTTGAAACCACATGGTGTCCAAACATACAATTCAGGCCTAAAGAAGGTGGTGGACCTAAAGCGCCCACCATTGACAGCGATTTACTGGGCAACGTCGTTATCGAAGAATAATAGAGCGCTGTGGCCGCCATTTTTTTTATTATTACTATTTTTTTTATTTATATTAGGACCAGCACTCAGGCGATGACTCCTCTACTCATGCAGTGCCTTTTGCTGGAACTAGAAAAGAGGGGATAGTGTTGAGAGGACAGATTAGAAGAGAGTTTTACTGTTGAAATTTTTATGTTTCACAACAGGTCCTCCTGTAAGAGGGCTCTGTGTCCTGTTCTGTAGTACATGATGATGTCACCGCTGTAGTCGGTCTCATGTGAAGTGGTAACGTTTCAAATTCGACGATTTACTTTAGCTACGCTCGTATTCAACGCTGAAGATAATATTTTCGATTATACCATTTTTTTAATTTCCACGTGTTGTTTAATTCTAAATCCGTCCATGATAATTTGGCAAAACAGACTGAATAAATGGCTACTAATTTGACTGATTTAACTTTAACAAGATGGCCGTGATCACCTGTCACAGCTTAGAAGTTCAGAATAACCTTTACAACGTCATTTAGAAGATCGCCTGTAGTACGATCAGATATATCGAAAATCCTTTTGTGACACTTTTCTCCCACTTTCTTGCATATTTCGGTGCGGTATCTGAGCGATGACATGGCGACAGTTGGCTGGCTTTTGAATGCTCAAGATCGCCTGATCAGGGTGGCCAAGGCGTGAAGTTACATCTGCTACAAACTTCTTATATGATGAAGCCGAAATCGTTCGTTGTTCGTTCGAACAAAAAAGAAACAACTTTTCGAATATTCGAATAATTAAAACTCAAATGGCAACACTATTCATAATTAATTCACTTTAAGTGCTCGTAACTATTTTTTATAAACTCCAAACGTCATTTGCAATATGATTTAACACCTTAACGAAATGAAATATTCTTATAGTTCAATGTCGCCAATTATTGCCGGTGAAGTGGTTACACGTTTATGTTTTCTTTTTGTTTTTTCTTTATATATTAATTGACTCTTCTCTGGCAAATTTAAATAATATTTAATTGAATTTTAGTCGCCTTCATATCCGTGACAAGTGAGTCGTTCTCTCGTGTTTGCATGACGAAACGAAAGTTCTTGAGAAAAATATTAACAAAAACTTTATCTTTAAATACGCTTGTTATCGTTGTGAAATTCAGTTGGCATAAATCAATAAAAACAATCAAATAAACTTTAAAGTGGCGCCAATAACTTTGTTTTTATTTAAAAAATGGCATTTGGCATGATGATTTTGTTGCTTGAGACTGCATTAACAAATTGATTTTATGAATATGATTTTTTTCAGTATCGCCTAAGAAGCACTCCAAAGAGTTTTCCATTTTGCAAGTTCTTTTGACGAATGCAGTTCTTCACATGACGCCAAAGAAAATGTTTCAAGATAAAAAGTAAAACACGCCTCCATTAAAGAACTAATAAAAATAAGACTTGTATTTGGTTCAATACAATAAAAATAAAATAAAAATATGAAATATAAAATGAAAATATTAAAAAGTAACTCTCATAAACTTAGAACTCTGGCAATATGTTTGCACAACATACGAACGCTTTTAGAAATTCAATTTCGAAAAACATCAACTGCAGTGCAAAAGCCTGCTCCAGCTTCTCTGCCAGCATACGAAATTTTACACAAAAATTTATTACAAATTCCATAGTGCAGGAGTCCTTTTGTGCTTTGATCTATAATTTTGGATAACAATTCGCCCACCCCATCCGAACTGTTCCATTCAGTCTAACATCCTCTTCATTAATATTGTGTTCTCTTCTAAAAAAGAATGCAACATTTCTTACACTTTTCAATAGAAAATATTAAAATAAAGGCACTTGACAATCCAGAATTTATTAGAAATTAATTCAACATCTCTTGCGAAAAATCATTTCTGTTTTCAAACTCCTCCAAGCGGCCACTTTCTAGAAATAGAGTGAAAAAATGCCACGCGATTTTTATGTACATAAAGTTTATTTCCCGCTACCTGCTATTCCCCGCAAAAAAAAAACCAACAACAATTGGAACACTCAAATTTCCTAAAATATTTTATTATTCTCTACTCTAATTGCAATTGGGAACTTTAAATCTACAAGTGACATTAAATCGGAATGGGTCGATCGTTGATATTAGTAAGGGAACTTAAAATCCACCTGGTTGACCGCCACCTCCCATTCCACCTCCCATGCTACCTCCCATGCTTGCCCCCATGCCGGCGCCCATACCACCTTGGCCTCCCATGCCTCCACCACCGTGGCCGCCACCACCGGCACCACCACCACCACGGCCTCCACCGCCACCTCCCCCTCCTTGAGCGAGGCAAGTAGAGCAGGTCTTCAATTTGAATACACACAAAAAATGTATAAAATAGTTATTTTTCATTATTGAAAAGTTCACCCTTTCGGCTGCAAACTCACCATCAACATGACAGCTGCCACTAGTAAAACTGTCAACTGGAATTTCATGCTGCCAAGATTTCTTGTGTTTTCAATTTCAAAGGATTATTGTAAAAAACTTTCTGATGTTTTAATAAACAACTTGCGACTGACATCAATTCATGAAAATTTTCAATTATTTATAGTCGCAAAAAAGTTTGGGAAAACTTTAAATTGCATGTCTCTCATTTTTATCTGTTAAGTTTGATCTCGGAAAATTATTGGACAACAAAAAAAAAATTGTTTTGCCAAGTTATTTGTATTGTGAGTGAAAATTTCATAATTAAATTTAATTTTAGAAATAATTAGTGTCACCTAATGGCAATCAGATATTAATTGCTAACAAAAAATTGACATATAAATTATTTAGAAATGCACACTGGGGTGGAAAGGACAAAAATATTTGTACTATTTTCTAAATATTAAACAATTCAATAGGTTTTATTGATAAGTCAAAAGAGAAATGATTTCGTTTTCTTAAACTACCGAAAAAAAAAGAGATCGGAAGTAGTCAATGTTTAGGCTACGTAGCCATAGATTCCCTCTTCATTTCCGTTCTCAGGACTCATGGTATCATGTATTTTCTTAGCTGCAGCAGTGCTTAGTTGTGTTAGTTTTTATCATTCCATTTCAATGATGAAGGCATAGCTCGTGAAATTATGCGTTCTGAAATTTTCTGATGCAAAATAGGTCAAAATAGATTGTATAGCGTAACTCATCGCACCGTCCTCTTTAAACCACATATCGTCCAGTCATAATATTCAGTTGTAGGTCAAATGCGCTGTAAAATAGGCCCAAAATTTTTCAATAGTAAAAACTATAGCACACAGATCTTTCAGTTCCTTGCACAGTGGGTAGACCATAACGTCTATAAAACTAATCACCCACTCACTCACTGCTAAAATAGTGATCACTCTTGATCCCATACTTTTTTAATAAATTTTAACTAATTTCGCTGTTAAGCGATTTGCATACGTAAATGGCAAACTGTTGACTCTGTTACAAATCAGCTGATATATTTAACAGCTGACACATCGTTGACTTTGAAACCATTAAACCCACATACGGTTAGGCATTTAGTACGAACTATTTTTTTACAAAGTTAATTTCGTTTTAATAAAGATTAGGAGAGTCAATGGTAATAAATTTACATATGAAAATGAAAAATTTTCAACCGATATTTGTAGCCTTTTACTACACTGTGATTTCCAATTATTTAATAGCTAAAAAGTATATTGCAAAAAAGCGATTAAAAAAATTAATGAAATTAAATAGAGATCGAAATAATTATTGATAATAAAAAAAAATTACTCCAACCCAATTAAGTTGACAAAATTCTAATTTGAATGGTAATTTTGACGATGCGAAAGCTGAGATAAAATTTAATGCAATTTGTAGTAATTTTAAGGACGTGTTTGTTGTCATGAAAAGCGAATTAAATAAAAGATTAAATTTCAAAACATGTTTACCGTTTCATTATCAAGTTGTCAATATGATGATTTAATTGGTTCAATTAAATTATAAATAATTTATTTGTAAGTTCAGGAAGTAGACGAAAATCTGTACTTATTGAAACAGTCCCTATTAAGTTTGAAATGATCGTTCATAATTACAGCGGAGCAATAAAAAAATATTTTCTAAGTGCTAATAATGCACTATAATGCGTAATCGTTTATTAAAAAAAATATGGTAAATGCTTGACCCTAAAGGCCTTCCCGCTAATTTGAACTTCAAAACTATCGCAACCTGGCTTATGTGATATTCTATGAATATCAAGCTAAAACACTATGAGTTTCATTTTAAAACCAAACGACTCTCACGCGATAAGAGGTGATCTGTGGAGTTTTCGATTGCTGTAAAAGAATCGAGAATAGTAACCGATCAGATATATAGTTTAGGGGTTTTTTAAAATAGATCGGTTTTTTCGATTGTTTTCATACGATATCTCACGAGCAATTTGACCGAATCGCGGTAATAAATATTGTGATTGGTTTGTGGAATCGATCGGTGAAGGTCTTCAAAAGTTATTCTACAACAAAATTTGAAAGAGACCTCTTTTTCTAAGTTAAATATTTTGAAATTTATTGGCTTGAGTCGGCTTAAAAGGACAGGTATTCTACAGTAACACTCTTCAGGTCCCTGCCAGGTTGGGTTTCAGTTCAAAAGTTATATGCGTGTCGCATAATTACTCTCACACACACACACACTTATACATACATACCTACATAGTGACACCCTCGAAAAATGATTTAGGAATGCTTCCTGGGATCTCAAAACGTCGAGAACTGATAAGAACTCAAACGAGATAAAACCAATAACTTCCCGATTTTCTTAAATTTTTCTATTTTCCTAGTGCGGAGATAAAAAGTAAGAAAACCGTGTTACTTGTAAGTTAAGATGATGGAACGATCATATAATTACCTATGAAATTTATAGGAACTTATCAGGAAATTTTTGCTACTCTTCCGAATATCGTAGTTAAAATATATTTTTAACGAGTCCCAAAGTATTTAAAAAGCCTAATTCACAAATAATATTTTGTGCTTAAAGGCTAAAAATATCTATCTAATATTCTATATCTATTAATTTCTTATGTGGCAAATTTGGTATAAAATTTAATCAAATAAAGAGGGAACAAATACGGAGTTTGATGTCAATCCAAGTTCAGTCTTAAGTTGTATATAAATTTCGATCGATATCGAATACGGAAACTTGGCCCCAGGTTTTGAGCAAAATTTTTTATTTCTGAATAGGAATTCAAAGGAAATATTTAGGGAGTTCTGACAAATCCAACCGATCCAGTACTTAAAAGAGCAGCTAAAAAATGTCCCCGTTAGTTGCTTTAAATTTCATAAATCTATATACGTACACATACATATATATATCTAAAAGCACAGCAGTTCATATACATAAATACTTAGAAAATTAATATTCGTGCTAAATTTAAAAGCAAAACTATTTTGGCAAAAAAAAAATAGCAACGAAATTAATAGATTTTCTCTGTGCACTATTTAGTGCAATTATGCATCCCTTCATATCCGGACTCAAAATAGATGAATAGCGTTGGCCAATTTTCTAAAAAGTCTGAGAGATATTTTTATAAAAAGTAATAAAAATATTTGCCGCGACATGCTCACTCGAACACACTGACGCCATCTTCACACGAAAATGTTAGAAAATGATTAAAAATTATTCGTTTGTTTTATAAAATTTTTTTTTATTTTTAATTTCCGACTACACGCCTCATATGTAAATCTAAATTACACAATCAATTCTTATGTTATTTACAAAAAATAACAAAAATGAAGAAGAAGAAGAAGAGGAGAAATCAAAATATGTATTAGCAAAAGGAACCAACCGTTCGAATGTATATTGAAAGCAGAAAGAGGGTCTATTTATATGACTTAATTATCGTTTGCACTCTGGTATTTAGTTGCATGTAGCATTGCAACAACAGGCAGTTGGACCACGGCAACAGTTTGAATCGTCTACGAGTTGAACGCAAAAAAATGTGTGACATAATTTAAGTGTGAAGACGACAGTGAAATTAATGTTTTACATATTCTGTTTTCTTAAGCAAAATACAAGATACCGTGTAAGCTGGCATAAGCGGACACCCGGAGAAGTTTCTCTTTTCTGTTGAATCAAATAGAACTTCTAGAATTTCTTTTTTTTAACACTGAAAAATGTTGCTTTCGATTACAAAGACCGCTAAAAGTCCTGTATAGAAAAAGATTTACCATCAAAAGGATGTTTCGATATAAATAGTTTTCTTTATAGAATTCCATTTCTCTTGAGCAAATATGATATTCAAGAAAATCTGTAGTTTCAAGGACACGTTTGCATTTCAATATAATATTGGAATTTTTATTTAAAATTGCTTTAACTACTAGTAAATTCCCAATTACTACCATGTAGTGATGGGATACTATCGATAATAGATATTTACTATCGATTTCCATCGATGAAGATTTTGATCAGGCTTTATTTGGTTCTTGTTGTTGTGGAGCCTGGTACACGTTTTCAAAATTTTATTTAAGATTATAATATCGATATCTTTCTGTCGATATATTCGATATTTTAAAACTATCGATTTCGATGATAGCATTATCGATACTAGGAAGGATAAACTATCAGGAAGAATGCCTGCGAATTAAAAACAGCCTACATTTACAAGAAATTAATAAATTTTTTTTTGAAGTTATGAAATTGTTAAGCCACTCTAAATTGTTTAATTTTTTTAAATAAAAAAATTCTTGGCTGCTGTTGTTTTATTCACCCCATATTCATAAAAAAAATAAATTTTTTTCAAATCGTACAAAAAATTTCACAAGAAAAATTTTTGAATAAAATACATTTGAAACTTATTATATATATATATATATATATATATATATATATATATATATTATGGAGATAAAATTTTATCTCATATTCCCTATTATAAACGATAACATCGACGTCACACGACAATAAAAAACCCTGACCTGGCTACTACTTGTCGACAGCACTTGACTACCATTGACGGTCTCTAAGCAGTGTAGTATGGATGGAGCATTTCATAGTAGTCAATTGCTGTCGAGAAAGAGCAGAGATGTGAAAATATTTTAGTGTCGCATTCAAGTGACATCGACATCGTCATATACAATAGGGGAGAATATTCGTAGTTATTCTAAGAAATTTTCGGTTAAGCTTCACAGATGATCTGCGCATAGAAATAGATAAAAACAACCTGAATGATCGATTTGAATTTTTCGAACAATTTCACTATCCACTTCGGAACTGTTTTGTCAGGAGTTGTAAAAATTTCCTTTGAACTATCGGTGACAGAAGCATCCATTTGTTTTATCGTTATACATCTGCCTTTTATTCTTCTATTTTCAATCATCGGCACAAGGGAGTTGCCGCTGGTAGTACCTGTCCGCGCATACACCTTTCACTGTAGTTGTATATTTCGCTCATGTCTGTATTTTTGTTTTTATTCGTTGCTTAATGTGTAGTTGTTGTTGTTTTCGGTCTGGTGTCAGTTGTAGCGTTCATTCACATGTCTGTCTTATATCCTTCATACATCTGAAATTATGGCTGATATATTGCGTTGATTAAAGGGTTTGTGTCATTGTGAAAATACAAGATCTATAACGAGCCCAGCAGTGCAGAAGTTCTAGCTGACCTGCCCGCCCTTGTAAATAAATGGTACTCCAATTTGAGTTGCGTCGTTTTTGAATAAAATTCTATATCAGTTTTACAACACGCAGGGTGCCTTTTCTGATGGCCTTTAGTGTCAGATTTTTGTAGTTTGATAAAGGGAGATTTTGATTAGTTTCGGGAGGGTAAAATAAAAAGTAAGAAACGAGAATTTTATTAAATTTTTAACATTTCCCTTTTGATTTATTTTGTAGTTTTAATTATATTTTATACAAGAAAAGTCATGAGGAAAAAGTCACAATTTAAATTTGCTTGACTTTTCGTAGGGGTCTTACAAGCTAATTGTCAAAACAAGGAAGGCTAAGGCATAGGAATAGTCCACAACGGGAGCAACCGATGACAAATTTTGAAACCTTTCCCTTTCTCACTCTCTCTCTCTCTCTCTCCCTTTGTTACTGAGTATTAAGTGTTGAATAAAAGCCGTGTTAGGAAAAACGTTCGATTTTAATCAAAATCTCGTATTTTGAAAGAAGAAATTGTAAATGAATAGCACAATATGTATTAAAACAGATTCCCGTGCAAAGTTCCTAAACGTGTTAAACTAAAATTCCAAAAATATCTAATCGCTTATTTACACAATCCATCAAAGTTAAAACAGTGACAACGAAAAAAAAAAGCAAAAAGTCCCCCAAATAAAAAAATTCCCCCCAATAAAATTGTATTTAGCGAAAAGTCACGATCATACGCTTAAGATTTATAGTTCTGAAATGACAAGGAGAGTGTTTTCGAGTTTGTCAGCATTGACGGTGTCTGAAATGCAATTGCAGTGAAAAAGTCAGTCATTCTGGCACTCGTCCGATCGGTCGGCATGTGTTAAATTAAAAACCAGCAAAAAAAAAAAAATTGATGATTTTGTTTTAATGTTTTTAATATTGAATTGGATTTTTGTTTCGAATATTTTTAGTTACAAATGCGACGCGTCGCTTACAACAACAATAACAACAACAGCAATAAATAAATTAAAGTATTTAGCATTTTATTTCAACACTTTTGCTAAGTTTTGTTGCCTTTTTTGTGTATTCGCGTAAAGAACGAATGCGTTTAAGTGTTGTTGTTGTTGCCGTTGTTGTTGTTGTTGTTGTTGTTGTTTTTGTGGTAAACTAAAATGTAAAAACGTATTTAGTATTTATTTATGTATATAAAATTAATTCTTGTTTATATATTCAAATTTATTTATAAATATTTGTATGACTGTTGAAATTGTTGTTTTTTTTTAATGTTACACTAACTGACGTTTTTATTGTCTAGACATTTTATTCTCATGAATTAATTTCTAGAAATTATGCAATTTTTAGTTTCTTTTATTTATGTTATTTGTTGTTTTGTTTTATTAAATAAAATATAACGCGCAATCGAAACAACAAAAAGTGTTGGCATTAAATAGACAAACTCAATTATTATATAAATAAGACTGGGGTGTATTTAATTTGAAATAACAAGACGTATTTTTTTTTTTTTTTTTTGAGATGGTTGCAAGACGTCGTTGGATTGTCTTAAGTTGGGCAAATATTTGACAAGTGTGAACGAAATTTTATGTAACTCATTATGGGAATCCCACTATCTTCCATCATGTTTAACAGCTTTTTGTTGAAGTGTTTACACTGAATGACAGTTAATGCAATTACAGTTCTGTTTAATTTCAATGTGTAACATGTAAAAACCCCCTACTTTAATCGTTAATGGTGGATATTGAAGTGCTGTTGGGGTTTTTTTTCCACCAGCAAACAATGTTTTGAACATTTGCTTTTAACCCTGGATGGTTACTTTTCATTTTTTATACATTACAGTTACTCTGAGTTGAATATTTAAAAATAGCGAATTCATTAAAAATAAATAAATATATTTTTCAAATTGCCGTTTAATATATATTTTTTTTAAATTGAATGTTTTAATAAGTTTTTGGGAAAGCAGAATCAGCACGATATTAATATCAAAGAAATATTTTTATTTAAGTATTTTATTTTAAGAAAATTGTAAAAATATAAACTATAACAAAAAATCTTTTTTCTCTCTTAAAGTTCGATACGAATTCGAGCAAACATGAAAGAGTTATATGATAAAGAGTAACTGTAGCTAACCAGGGTTAATAACACACGTTTTCAAAGTGATTAATTATTAGGAACGTCGCATTTATTTGGAGCATATATAGAAACAGTAGTCAGTTTATAATGATTTATAATGAAATTAACTTCATTGTAAATCATATACATTTTTGTTAAAAAAAATATTCCATTAATATTCAATCAGCTAAATTTTTTCCTGAAAAATTTCCATAATTCGGCAGCGAACGATTTATGACGACTTGCTTACTGACGAGAAGTGTCAAAACCGTTTGACATACAGCAAACAAAAAAAAACACCGGATATAATTAATATTTCGAAATTGTGCTTCGTGTCTGCAGCGATGTTGTAATTAAAAATAGATTTTGATATCGAATAACAAAACGGTGGGTCTTTTGATTCTTAAAAGAATCTCACACGAATTGACAATATCCTTCTCATTGGAAGACATTTAAAACATTATCTCTAACGCATGGAAACTTTTCATTAACAAAAAGTTTCAAATATTCGGATTATATATCCTGAATCTTTTCCATAATTTTTACCAGTGGAAACCCAAAAAAAAAAAAAAAAATTGAAAAATGCAACGATTTCCCTCTCGAATTGTAAAGGCGAACTAGAAAAGAACATGCAAGTTGTAAGTGGCGTTTCCGGGTAGCCTTAACGCGACTGAATTACTTTATTGTTTCTGTTAATAAAAGTGGTAAAAATAGTGTTAATAAACAAAAAATAAATTTTTACCCGAAAGCAATTTGTGCTATTAAAATCGGGTAGAAAAATGTTGCACTCCATGTTCTAGTTTCAACTGCTTTTGACGGCTTCTTAGTCCACCACATATTTCGGCTTAAAATTTCAATTGTCAATTTCTCACACTTCGAATGTATTGATTATCTAAATAAACTGCATCGAAAGAGTAAAAACTCCAGCCATTCGTCGTACAAGTGTAGATTCATATTGTTATTATAATATTTTTTTGTATTTTTTATTATTATTCTTAATCACTATATGAAAGAATTCAGCCGCATGATGGCTCCGCATGATATTCATTGTTATTTGCGTTATTGTTTATTTGATTTTTTTCCCGTAGTGAATCATTTCAAACAACAGCGCACAGTGGGGTGGAGTAAACGGTGTCGTCATAAGTTTGTGAGATTGAAATTTTTTCTTCGAAATCCCTCACATGAAAAACTTTGTGACGCAAAGACAAAAACAATTATAATAAAAAATGTGGGTTATATATTGCCTCCTATAGGGTTAATTTGAAAAAATTGGCGACTTTAAATCGCTGAAACTGTTTCTGCGTATTCCAAAACTCACACATTTTTCTTGCGATTTGTAATAAATAACTTTATTTCTTGGTCAAATAGTTGCTGCAAATGCAGCTGTATAATAAACGATACACCCGCCACTAAAATGTTAACAAATTTTTCTTATCTCACTCCACTGTGCAAAGGGGACTTTACAATCAAACAACATGCTTCTTATCACTATTGACGAAGAGCAGGCAAGTAAACAAACAACAAACAGTTGTTTTGAAATGAAAATTCTTAGAATTTTGTTAATTTAGTCGTATTTTATTATAAAATATCAGAAATTATTTACAAAATCTGTTTAAAGATAAAACAGAGTTTTTTCACCTCTTTCGGAAATTCAATTTAAAAATAACAACAAAATATTTTCATGTACGTAAATATTTTATCTTGAACGTAATTATTAACATTTCTTGGATGTGTTAGTTGTGGCGTTTCAAGCGATTGTTGGCCGTCTTTTGGCAAAGTTATCAGTTTTGGCTCAAGGGAGAGCACTGTTTTTGCTTAGCCAAAACATATTTCGTAGTTGATTTCGAAGGAAATGCTTTTACTCAACAGTTAATGGGCGTATTCGCAGATATTTTACAGTTGGCCCTGCTTTCAAACGTCGCTGACCAATAAATTTTATTACAGCCACGGGATGTTTTAAGTTGGTCTTAGCGCAACTATTTTGTGTGCTAAAATTAATTGGTTTTAACATTAAAGCCAAGAATATTATATATCCATCATGTTTTCCTCAAGAAGCTGGTAGGGAAATACTAAAATAAATAAAATTTTCTTAATTTTATTTCATTTCAATTTCGCTTAAAATATTGAAACATAAAATTAGCAGATCAAACATATTTGAAAAATTATATTAAAAAATATGTTCCACTATTAACAAGTTCAATTAAATATCTGAAATCACTTTGTGTTTGGCCAAGGGAATCCCGTTCTGCTTGTCTTAATAGCAAAAAAAACCACCCTGAACTTTGGATCGACTATTAAGTGCTCCCCAAAACAAAGTGAAACCAATTATTTTAAACTTTGAAAACAAGTTATTTAATTATTTGTCAGTGGCCATTCGGCCCTCAGACGAATGTGCGATTTATTTTCTTATTTTTTTCCCTTCAATACGAATTCGTGCTTTACTTGACCTCAATTTAATAATCACCAAATTTTATAAGTTATTTTAAATATTTAATCGCACTCGCATGAATTTCTGACGTTTCCTACTTAACGAAACAAAAGTTTTTAAATAAAATTATGCTTTAAATAAATAATTATGCAGAAAATAAAATTAATTAGTCGGGATATCTGAAGTTCATTAAAAATGTATTTTTTTCAAAACTATTTTGATATTTCTAAATTACATATGCATGCACATACAGGCGAGCATGTACGTCATGTATACGAAATGACAAAATACACAAACCAGCTTGAATCTTATTATATCGAGTCAATCACTCTGTCTAAGCGTGTTATTTGGACTTGTGCGGCGCTACACAGATTGTCTTGTGTTAACAAAGACAAGAAATTGGTTTAAGAAAATTATTTTGGAACGTTGGATTAAGACAATAGTGTTTATGGTAACTCGATTCAAATATCTCAGCCGTATAAAATAGCACAGCAAAATCATTCGTAAAAAGTCAAAGTTCATTCTACGTTCAGCGAGTGCGTAGAGTGAATAGTTCGTAAATTGAAAACGAATGGGGAAGAAGAATGATATATTTTGGGCAGGTTTATTTATTTGACAGATTTATTTTAATATATATTCGTTTCGATCCAACTGCCCTTGAGTTAAGTGCACAACATTTTCTTATATTCATAATAGGGTGTTTTTTGTAGAGTGATACAAGTTTAAATCATAATAAAACATAGAAATATTTTTTTGATATCAATGAAACGGTCTCTATTAGATAGAAAATTTTATGACATTAATGCTTAAATGTGACTTCGAATCATATTCCTACACCGTTCACCATTGACAGTAACATCCTGACCATCATCGTTTTTGAAGAGATATGGGCCAATGACTTCGCCAGCCCATAAAGCGCACCAAACATTAATTTCCTGTAGATGTCATGGTGTTTCGACGAAAGCTTGTGGATTCTTTTTATTCCAAATGGGACAATTCTGTACCCATTCAACCAAAAATGGGCTTCATGGGAAAATAAAATTTTGAATGGACGAAGTAAACGATAAGTTTGACGAACAGAACCATTATTTTGGTTAAAATTTTCCACAATTTGTACGTGTTGCTTTGGTGTAAGTCGATTCACAATGAAATGTCAAAGCAAACTAAATAAAATGCAACTGTCAGCTGTTAAATGGGTGGTCAAATAAAGCAGTGATGCCAACTCAAAGTTGTATCACTCCATAAAAAACACCCTATAGTAAAATGTTAATGTATACATTCTAAAAGGTACTTTTTTCAAAAAAGTACTTTTTAAAAAAGTATTTTTCTTAAAAAAAACATTTCCCAAAGACGTATCTCTTCCAAAAAGCCCATTTTTAGGGACATATCATTTCTTAAAGTTTTTGTCAAGGATGATGGTCTTTTCATAAACAGTATGAAGGATGCATCTCTAAACAGTACCAAAAGTACATTTTCAAAATATATTTGTAAAAAAATAATTTTACCAAAAACTACATATTAAAAAAAACATTTTCTAAAATCACTCGTCCCAGAAGGCGCAGTTTCCAAAAGAAGTTAAAAAAATTTTTGTGTAAAAAGTACTTTTTCGAAAGATACTTTTTGCAACGACAATATTTTTAAAAAGATGACAAATTAATCCTCAAATCACAAGTCTAATGCCGATGTCCAAGAATAATATTTATTAATCAAAAATAATTAACTCAGATTTAATGTTATTTAATTTTCTCGAGTTTGAAATTTTAATCACCCTTTTCCCATACTGTTACCTCTTTGTGCCCTACAAAAATGGTCTCAATGCCAACTCCACAAAACGGTAGGAGATCAAAATACTGGCACATTTTATCATTCACCAAAAAGTACTGCTGTCGGTACTCTTTTACTCGATACAGTTGCTAATTTAAAGAAAATGCGAAACCTCATTCCACATTCTTTTTAAGAAGAACAGGAAATAGTTTAAAAATTTTTAAAAGTGCATAAAACCTACTGAAATTTGGTTTTACCAATTTTTTTAGCCTGCAAAGGTACATACGCTTATTGGAAAAGGTACCAAACGCGCTTAGGCTTATATTCAAAAATCCTTTCATATTTCCGTTAAGCGATCGGTTCCCCAAACTAATAACATCTTGACATTAACAGCCCCCTTTTACCACCACAAACCGGGTAGAAATCGGTTATTTCGTTCGTGAGATATCGTAGACAAAAAAAAAACAAATTATCTAATCATTTAGAGTTCTCGAGTCTTTATTGGACCCAAGCACTACATCAATCACCACTTATCAGTTGACAATCGGTTGACTTATTAAATTAAAATAATAGGATTTTATCAAACTCTCGGTCAAAATTAGCGAGAAGTGTCAGGGATGGCCGTTAGGCTCAACCGATTTCCATATGTTTTAATAGGGTGTTCAGACGTGCATTTCTTATGAAGTCAATGATCACTTTAGTGAAAAAGTGTCTTCCGAATCACATTTACAAAACAGTTGAATTCAAAAACACCTTGTGGCATTTTGTGACATCGCAAGCAAACACAATTGTAAGTACTAGTGGGATCGTCTGTAATTCTCGTATATTTTGTCATGTGACATGGAGTGGCGAACTTTAAATTTCTAAATGACAGCAAAAATGTGTGTTATCGGCTGCGCACTGCACTTAACTCTCTTTGACATGCACAGCATTTTCAATTTTACTCAATTTTATAATTTTGTATAAATTAAGGAATAACTAAATTGACATTCTTATGGATAATCAAGGCTCATAAACATGTTTTAATACAATGACTTAAGATCTCATTAACGGATTTGATTTGATTTGAAATATTACAAATGACAATAATTGGACAGCACTTAATTGCGCAATAAGTAAATTGAGACTCAATTAAGGTACATGTGTAAACATCATATAAATCTTAATTAACAATTAATTCATTGACGTAAGATTGGGCTCCGCTTAATCCACCACGAGTCTGCCTTCTTTTGTGAACTAAAAATTTCGTGGCCTATGATGGTCTTGAACTCAGGAAACTTTAGGAAACAAAACAATTATTAAAAAGAAACCATTTGAAAAAAATACTAGTTCCTTCAAAACTTGACAGCATTTTATCGAAATGATCCACTGTGCAACGCTAGATTGCTTAGCAGTTGCAGACTGAATTAGTACCTTTTATTGGTTGTTTCACAAAAAGTGAAAATAAATTTATAAACTTCAGCACAGACGACAAGCGCTACAACAATTATTGCTCCCTTGTCGATTCCTTCACACACACACACACTCAAACAAAAAGAACCTTCCAGAGCGGCAGGCAGTACGTGACAAAAACTCTTAAAAAAAAGTTCTTAATACTGTCGTCCTACGACTTTTGCCGTATTGAAATATTTGATACTCCCATTAATCGATGCCATTTCCCAGATAGTGATTGTTGAACAAACAATTAAATATTAAAAAGTACATGAAACTACTTATTATGTTGTATTTAATTAATATAATTTATTATTGTTGTTTTTGGTAAAAAGCCTTAACAAACATTAAATTGGAGACATTGTTCATTTGAGAATGACAATATTAATCGATTTTTAAACACAACGACTGAATGGCTGGTGTAGACACAAAACAAATTTGAACATCATTAAGGAAAATGGAAAAACGATTAATAAATGAAAGGAAAAATAAATAATAATTAATTGTAGGTTTGCTAAAAGAGCTCTTTTTATGCTTAACAAAAAAAAAGGGAAAACGCCATGCAACAATTCATAAGCACACAACCTTTCAATGCCGCCTGTACGCATGGTTGTACATCAGAACACAATAAAGTGTTCGTGTGTGTGTGTGTGTAAATTTAATTGACTCGGTGAGCTTTTAAACTTCTTCATCAGTTAATCACACAATATAACGATTACACGGGTTTAAATAGAAAAAGTTTTAATAACTCGTAAAAATATATCTCTCATGTTATATCACATTTATTTAACAGTGTTGCCCAGCCCTGTTGAATACAATTTGCCTTCACCTTTCAAGACATTCAACAGCGAATAAATTAATCTTTTCTATTAACTTAAAACCCAACGAAATATTTGATATTTTAGATTAACTTTTTATAATTTTTTTCTTTAATAAAAACCTTTGAAATAAATTTTCTGAAAATAAATTATTATAGCGATACACCTTTATACACACACACACACGCTTACTTAAATGCACAACTGTGTAGAGGACAACCACATATTTTTAAGTCTATTTTTATATCAATTTCACAAATGGTTAAATTAAAAAGGAAATACTGTGATAAAGAGTTAATGCTTGCGTCAAAGCCAAAGACGTCATAACTCTATGAATTCATTTACAAATATTAAAATATATTTTATTTGTTTATCTACAAAAACCGCAAGTGAATAAAAGACAACTTTTTTTTTTATTTTTGTATTGCATAAAATTTTATGGATATTAGGGTGCGCCAAATATGTGAGAAATAAAATATAAAGTTTTTAGTATTAATCTACAAGCGACAAGTGCAACCGGGATATATAGAAAAAAATTTATATTAACAAAATATTTTGAAATAGACAGACAATTTTTCTTTTTATGTATAGTTAAGGTCAATATATAAAGTTATTATTAATTTTCTTATATCGGAGCAATTTCAAGAGAAACTCAACAAAAATTCATCTTGTATTGGTAGGCAATAAAAAGGTATCACGTCTTACACAATTACTTCTTCGCTGAAGTGCAGCCGTGGCTGCTGTTGATAAAAATCAGAAATGTTATATAAAGGCACGGTCAGACTTGGCAAACATTTGGTGAAAAAAATGTAACCCCTTAACACCAAAGAAAAATTTATTCAGTCAGATACTTGTTATTAAGCAAAACTGTTACATATATAATGAATTGATTGTGGCGTAGAACCCTATATTATTGGATACTCTTTAACTCAATAAATAATTACTTGTCTGAAGTAAAAGAAATTTCATTAATACTTAGCGGTTACGCTCTTCCGGGGAAATATTTGCTCAAATATAACCGTGTCTTAAATAAATATCCTCTCTCACTTGCAAGAATGCAATTATTTCAATGGGTGATTTTGTCGAAAGCAAAGAGAACTCCAAGTGGGATACTGCTAATAAAAATAGAGAACTCCAAATGAGATCCTGCTAATAAAACTAGAGAACTCAATATGGGATACTGCTAATAAAAATCATGTGATACAAAAACAGGTCGATAAACGACAGTTGTCTAGCTTCCGCTTCCCGGTGGACCGTAATATTTTTTTCTTTTGTCTTGGATCAGCACTCAGAGGATGACCTCTACAAATGCAGTGCATTATGGCAGAACTATAAGACAGGGGATAACGTTCAGAGGACAGTTGAAGGCAGACTATAAGATATAAGAGTATTTTGTTGAGGCTATTTTTACTCTTTAACTTCACCGGTATCTTTTTTTTTTTTTTAATTTGCTGCAGCTACAGCTGAAGGAGGGTGCTGTATTCGGTGGCAATCATTGTCGGTAAGGCTCAGTGACCAGGGCTATGCCTTCTTCAATGTGACAGACCGAGTCGAACTCAAGATCGTAGTCTTGTCTTAACTACTCCACCCAACAGCATCCTGGTCAGTTGCTCTCAGAATAAAGTACAATTTTGCTGGGGATGAGTTAGTAAAACCCACTGTAAAAAGAAGTTAAAAGTTTCTCACGGAATTTTATTTATATTTCATAAAGCGTTAAAGATACACTGAACGAAATATCATCAAAATGCAACCAACAGAGCAAATATTTATTCCCCAAAATATTAATTACAAATATTTATTATCTTTCAATTCAAACATATATTTAATTGATATGACAATTAAGGTTGTTTGATACTACACATAAAGTAACTGTATCGAATGTTTGTTACATACAACGCTACAACTCAACAACTCTTATAAATATATGTGCAAATCCATACAATTGTTTGTGTGTGTGTGTGTGTCCATTTTTTCATTTCAGCATAGTGAAATAATTTTTCAACTTTTCGCAAACAAAATTTTAAATTTGTATATGGAAGTGTGAGACATAGAACTTTGACTGGAATTACATAATTGAAAAAAAAAATTTTTTTTCTTACAACAAAATAACTTTGTTAATATAACGAAAAATATCTGCATTATAAAATTGCTACTTCTATCTTATAATCTTAATAATTATATTGACAAATATCGTTGTGGGTTTAATTTCAATTAAAAGTTCAATAGTGTTGACAAATTAAATTATCATAGTTACAAATAAATATTTTCTGTGTATGCAGAGTTTGTCTATTGAATAACTTAACCATTCTTGTATCTGTTTTTAATTGTTTAATATTAAAATATATATTTTTCAATTCAAAAACTTAATTTCTTGAGTAAAGTAATTCCATATTCAGTTGGATTTTTTTCACCAATAATATTTAATATAACACGCTTAATTGAAAATATGATTTAGCTCTCGTTTTTCTCTGTGCAGGAGGAATGATTTGAAATATTTGCTTGGCTTATTACGAAAAACAATTCAGCCACAACGTTATTTTAACAACAAGTGCAAAGTAATTGATTTAGGCAATACCATATTTAATTAAATCTAATTAACGTTTTGTTATGGTTAAGGGTGTTAAAGAGGGATTAAATAATATTAATTCCAGCATATTTTTTTATCAGCCCAAGAAAATGTTGATTTTGAAATCTGATAATGAGGGCCACCGCATTAACGATTCCAAATTTGAATCTCTTGGATGTTGTGTACCATAAATCAGAGCAGATATCTTGTGTTAGATTTTTTATTTTATAACCCTGATAACAAGAGTTTTATTTTTAGCTTTTTCACATATTTAAATGAATCGCAATAGAATTGTTTTATATTTAAACGGAAGATTTAATTTTGTATATTTCCCTAGTCATTCTGTATGAATTAATATGAAAAATAAATTTATATAGCAAATAAATAATAATCGTAAGTACTTTTTACTAAATTTAGACAAAGAGAAGAGGTTAATTTTAGACAAATTTGTTATATTTTTCAAACGAAATCTTAGTACATTAAATATAATTTTGAAAGAATAACTGTTCTGCAAGTATTTTTAATTCAGAAAGACATGATAATTATTCAAAAGCATTAGAGAAAGCCCACATCACTTTTATATAGTCAGCTTACACAACAGAGTAGAACAGCTGTTTTCAAAGCCGCTACACTCACAGTTGCCACTGTGGTACAATTGAACCAAAAATTGTTGTTTTTTTTCTACGTTTGGTTCACTGGTTCTTTTTTTTCTTTTATGAAAAGTTAACGATTATAATATAAATAAATTTTTAAAGTTTTATCATGCCTGTAAAAATATATTTACGAAAATTATTACTCTTCACATAAAGTAAAAGATTTGATTCGTTTACAACACTTGATAGTAATCGATTATTACCTACCCACAGTAGTAAATCAAAAAGCTATATTAGCAACACTGATCGATTGTTACTTTTGTTTACAAGTCAGAAATTGACAATTTGACTTCAGTGTAAAAAGTATTGTATTATGCTGGTATGCAAATAAAATTGAAAAAATTGGTTCTCTTTTTTATTTTGGTTCTTTTTTTTATGGATTTTGGTCCCGAAGAAAAATTGAGAGTGGCAACCGTGGCTACACTTTCATTATCAGTACTCATGCGAATTTTTGTTTGTTACCACTCGTTAGTTTTCTAATTTAAATGTGATTATAGTTTCTATTTGTACCAATTTCGTTAAGAAAAAGGTTACGATATCTGTAGGACAGCGATGGTGCCATGATTATGTCAAGTTCCTGTGTTGCCGCTTTGGTTATTTTCTTCATGTCCTATTTCTGAATTTCTTACTACATGTTTATTAAGACAAACTTTTTTGTTATGATATATCAGAAGCCAAAGCTTTAAATTTCTTAATTCTAAGTAATTCATATCGATCTATTGATTGTTATACATAATTAACCCACTCATGACCGGTGGATGTACACAAACCAAATTAGAAGTGTAATCGAGTTGTTGTTGTGCTTTTGAAAATGCACTAAAAAGCGCATTAGATTCATGTTAAAAATATTTAAAATTTTCTAAAACAAAGGGAACAATTACACCACATGGAAAATATGCTGCAAAAATAAAAAATTTCGAAAAAAATCAAAAAATTTGGGAAAAGGTACTTGAAATAGCTTTAAGCCGAGAACCTCAGTATTACGAGTTGTTATATGGGATTCATGCCGTCATTTAGAAATTTACAGTTTCGAAAGTAATGCGGACTCCTTTTTACCAAACATAGCCCGAGAAGCGATTTTCTTTTCTGCGAAAAACCCCCCGGTGGGAATCGGACCCGCAACTTTTGGTCTGGCAGGCTGCTGAAAACAAGTACAACCTTCAGTGATATCCAACACAGGACCACTGGACTGACAGGCTTAAACTGCTACCCGTCAGCCACAACGGCACAAAATGCCACAATCTTCTCCCGGCCTTAGTCCCAATAATTTCCCATTCTCTTTAAAGTCAATATGGAAGACCCACTCAGATATTTTGCTATCAAATTTAATCCAAATATTTTAAATTTCGCTTGAGATATAAAAACAAGTTTCTTCGGGCTGATTATAGAAATAAAAGCCTAAAACTGTAAACGGTCCGAGCAGCAGGGAAATGACTTTAGTTTCAGGTATTATGAAAAACAAAGAGAACGCAGTACTAAATTTATGTGACATCCATCAATTCAATTCGCTCTAACAAGACAATTTCATAGACTCCTGGTGTTATCGAGTTCTTGGGATGTTCTCTTTCCTTAACTAAATATTTCATTGAATTGTTTGAACGTGAAAGGAAATTTTGTAAATCTTTTAACTCAAAATAAAACCCATTGTCTGCCCTCTGTTACATTAAATGTAATAAGAGGGGATTAAAGGCATACTAAAACCACTAGAATCAAACACCATGAATGTAAACACAAATCGATATTACAACACGTCCAATCAATATTTATGGAGCAAAGAGTCAGTCGTATGTCTGTGCTATTAAAATATGTGCATTTATTTATTAATTCCATTTAATCGTCGTATTATGCGTCTTAATGGAAAACAACTTGTAATAAATTATTATATGTATTTATTTCTATTCGCAATCACGTGATCATTTAATTGTACTTAAACTTAATGTAGGGAACTGTACACGAGGGCTCATGTATGTCCATAAATTTCATAATATTGATATTTAATTCTACTAATTATTACATCAAACAAAAACCAAAACAATCGAGTTAAACAGACTTTGAATTGTGGTTGATGTAATTAATTACGTTATGGAAGTGGCGTTTAGCATTAAAAAACAAAAACAAAACCAAAAACAAAAACAAAAACAAATACAGACTAAAAGACAACAATTAGAGAACTACTTGGAATTATTATTGTTTAATTAGCTAATATTTGGCTTAACGAAAATTAAAAATAACATAATTCGAATGTTCAGTTTGATTGTCTATTTTTAATTTATTGTTATTATTATTAATATTTATGTTTTTGTTTTTGCTTGTGCGATAAGACATTGATAAAACAATACAACTCGTATACAACAAATATTTTTAGATGATTTATTAATAGATTTTCAGTGTCATGTTGAGTTCACTTGCATTCGAGTACGTTGTAAATGATTTGTGGAATATTTTATTTCAAATACGCAGTTTTCAGCTCCCATAAAAACAGAGATAAAAATATTTTGTACCGTTTGGTAGCGGTTATGGTAATAAGACAAATATGAATACATTCCCAAACAGCTGACAGTAGGCAAATATAACTACTACTACTACTACTACTACACAGACACACACATTCACATGCTTTACAAATAACGATTCTTTAACGTTAAAAAGGCGTAAAGCCGAGAACACACTGTGGCTCAAAAATGGCAGACATTGCCAATAGTGCACAGTATTATGTTTGCTTGTGATGTCACACGTGCCATAGGCTTGAGGCGATGTTTTACGATTAATAAATTTTAAAAATTTCTGATTATAATTGAATAGATTCCTCTAAATTTCACGGCAGACAAGTCGTGAGGGGATACGGGATGACAGGATGTGATCGATTCTGTCATATAGGGTGTTTTTTATAGAGTGATGCAACTTTGAGTTGGCATGACTGCCATTTTTGACCACCCATTTAACAACTGATCGCAGCTTTTTGTTTAGTTTGCTTTGACATTTTATTATAAATCGACTTTCAACAGAGCCAGGCGTGCGAATTGTGGAAAATTTTAATCAAAATAATGCTTCTGTTCGTCAAACTTGTCGTGCACTTCGTCCATTCAAAATTGTATTTTCCGATTAAGCCCATTTTTGGTTGAATGGGTGCGTAAATAAAAAGAATTGACGCATTTGGAGTGAGGAGAATCCATAAGCTTTTGTCGAAACAGCATTACACCCACAGAAAATTACTGCTTGGTGTGCTTTAGAGGCTGGCGGAGTAATTGGCCCGTATGTCTTCCAACGGGCCAATTACCGGAAAGCATTCTTGTATGGTGTTAATGGCAAACAGAAATATATAGATATAGAAAAATTATCCTGTAAATGCATAAGGATTTTTTTCCATCCGTAAGGATATAGTGATTCCAGAAAGGCACTTTTTTTAAAGCAAATATGTATGCCAAGTGTTGCCGAAGAGGGCTGGTAAACGAGAGTTGGATATCCTTCGCTTATTAATCAACTTCCAGGCAGATCCTAATATTTGCTAAGAGTTTTCTTTTAAAGCTGAAAACGATGCTGGTCTGAATGTTACTGTTTGTGAAAATTGGTGTTCCAGATTGCGCCTTGTACGCGCCAGCGGTGTTGGCCACAGGGCCGAAATCATATTTAAACATTAATGTCACAAAATTTTCTATACAATAAAGACCGTTTCATTGATATAAAAAATATATTACCATATTTTATTATGATTTAAACTTGTATCACTCTGTAAAAAACACCCTTTACTTGGCGTGAAGTTTCACTTTCCTTGCGAGTGTCCAGCTCTGCATTTTTCATAGCACATGTATTTAGATAACAGCATGTGTAGATTAACTTTCACAGTTAACAGCGATCAGTACTGATTACATACCTGATCAGTACTGGTTTTCATACCTGATCAGTGCTCATTATCGCTGAATCCGAGCCTCCATAACTTAACAAAAGGAATCATCCAGCTTGTACTTGAATGTTAGCATGTGATACAAAAAAAATAGAGTTTGTAAAATTTTAGGTTTTTGTCACTTAAGTGATTTATGCAATTAAGGCTCGAGATTTATAAATGCGTTGCAATTAAATAAGATCGTTAGTGAATGAATGATTGTTGTTGTATATTTTTCTCCACAGCCAATGACCTTAAAACAAAGAAATAATAGAATTGTGTTTGTGTGTAAAGTTTGAAGGGCAAAACTGAGAACGAAATGTTGTTTCAAAGAGGCTTAAAAAATGTTGGTATTTCTTTGTTTACATTCTATTAGATAATGAATATGTTAAAAATTAACCGCAGATAATACAACGACTTACAGCGGAATTTAATTTTTACTTAAATTATGTATACTTATATCGAAGGGAGCTGCTGCTCTGTGATCTGGATGAATTTGCTGTAAAAAAAAAATAAATATAATGAAACACATCGTTTAAAAGGGCCATTTAAAACTGTTGCAAATTAAATTAATCTACTAGAGTTATATTAACCCTTCTGCATTCCTTGAATATGTGCCCCTTCTGCGATCTTGTGAAACTATTCATGTTTTGAAATGTGGAAGGAGAAAGAAAAAACTAAATTTTATTCTTTTCTTTTAAAAGCATGGATAAATTTAAATTGATCGTTTATATCTTATAATAAAAGCCAAAAACTTTGCGTCCAAAAACCAAAGTTGGGTCAAATTGACCCAAGATGTGCAAAAGGGTTAACTGTTTTTTGTATTTTGACTCTGGTCTAAGTCCATTCATAGCGAAATTTCAAAGTAAAAAAAACAAAAAGGAACTGTCAGGTGTTATATGGGCGGTTAAATAAAGCAGTGATGCCAATTCAAAGTTTTGGCACTTTAAAAGACACGCTTTATTGAAACTCTGCTGCCAAATTATACCATGTGGGTGGCTACATGGCAACAATTGTGGCCAGCGGTATTTGCAGCCGTGTAGCCATGTAGCCTGCTGCCGTGTAAGTGTTTACAGCACTAGACACCTGTTATTAGTGTTCTGTAAGGATGAGTGGTAAAGACCTGTAGCCATGCCTACGCATGAGGGCAGGCTCTCACATTGGCAAAGCATTGTCATTGTTGTTGTTTCTCTTTTCGTCAATTATTGCCAGGATTGACTCAGTTCTCTTAGCCTTTTACAACTGCTGGAATGTCATTGTGGGCAATCGAACTCTGAAACGCTTATTTTATTCTTATTGTGCAGCATTTATTCTCGAGTGGCGACATCTCTTGGCTTTTTACTGCAAAGTGTGATATTCTACGAAATATGATTTCACTCAATATCGCACAAACATGTTTTCACTCGAAGTGAATGTTCAACAATTCACATATTCGATTAGTTTATCTATTATTTCGAATTTTAATATGCGTATTTATAATTGGGAAAATAAAAAAGAAAATCAAACGTACACACGTTTGAGCTGCCCACGGCTTCCTGTCTGCAATATTGTAAATAAAAATTTATTATAACCATAAATATTAATCCATATCTTAATTTGATGGCGACTATATTACACGTTTACACCTATTTGTCGTAAATCATATTAGACAAGACCATAAAAATGTTATATGAAGCAAAACAAACATCTGGGAACGGCTGTGACGAATCCCATTTACCCTTCACCAAGTCGCGAATGACGAAATACATGTGGTTGTGTATCTTTCGGATTTCATCTTATCTTTGACTTTGAGTTTCTAAGAATTAATTAATAGTTTTCCACATTTTTGCTGCAATTTTGATTTCATTATTTTAAAGGGAACCCTTATTTTTCTTATCAATACGTTCTTGTTTATTTTGTTTTTGGGGGAGTTAGTTTTGTCGTCGTTTTACGACTGCTTTTGGTTAGTTGTTCTTTATCCGTCACGTATTTGCAGCCAACGTTGATACTCATTTCAGTGATAACATTCTTTGATAACATTCTAATTACATGTAAAATATATTGAGATAGTTATTAAAAACATCCGCAGATGTGTCACCATTTGATCGTATTGCCCATGACCTGTAGCAAGATTTGCATTCCGGTCGAATATTCCAGGCTGGTATGATTAAACAGGGGCAAATGGCCATGCCAAATCGTCATGGGAACGCTTCCTCTGCAACAGCCATAGTGGTTGCTACTGGCATGCGTTTACAGCGTGTTGCACGAAACGCACGTTCATCAAACCCTGTTAAACCAATGCTTCTATGCGGACGGTCCTATACGGATCGTAGCTAAACTTATGTGAGTTTCGGCAAGTGGGCATCGTAGAAACGACAAACGTCATGAGAAAATCACACATGCCCTTGCCCACTGTGTTGATGGGTAAACGAGTACACGCTTACCCATAAATATGCATATTAAAAAACGGAATCAATAGCATTAAAACAAAAATGTTCAAAAGTCACAATAACAAATAACAAAACAAAAAAAAACAAAAACAAAAAACAAAAAAAAAAAAAAAATCTAAAAGTAAATTGTCAAAGTAGACGTTTTTACTTTAAAGTATCGACAGCAAAAAAAAAAAGCCTTTAATTAGTTTATTGTCATGTTTATTTACCATAAATACATTTTTATTTTCTTAATTTATTTAACAATAAAATCGTACATTTTATTTGTTAGATTTTACGATCTGGTGCCGATAAATATATGAAGGAAAACTATAATTTGGTCGTAAAAAATAAAAATTCTTAATACGTTTGTTTACGCTCACAAGACACAGAAAACACTTGAGAAAAGTGTTTTGATTTAACTGAATTCAACAAACATAAAAAATTTATTTTTATACGCTGTAATTTGGAGGATTTAAAAACTAATTTTTATTTCGATTTTATTATCAAAATACTTGTACAATACGAGCTCTTACATATGTTTTTGTTGTGGTATTAATGAATCAGTTTTAATATTGAATAAATATTAAAAATATTTTTAGTAAAACAAATGAAGCGAACTGAGCACTCCTCCTTTTACTCCCAACAGTGCTGCCAGATGTAGGAATAATACTCTGAAATTAAACGATTAATTAAATTCAAATTCCTTATTTGCTAATAATTTAGTTTTTATACTTTAAATCAGGACAATATTAAAATCAAGCAACTGAGACGAACTGAGCACTCCTCTTTTTATATCTAACGATGCTGCCAGATGTGATTATTATGGACAAAATTAAAGGATTAATTAAATTTAGTTTCGTTATTTTCTAATAATAATTTAATTTTTATACTTTAAATCATGACAATATTATAATTAAGCAACTGAGACGAACTGTGCACTCCTTTTTTTGCTCCTAACAGTGCAGCCAGATGTGGGCATAATACCCTGAAATTGAAGGATTAATAAAATTTTAATTCCTTATATTCGAATAATTAAATTATTATACCTTAAATCATTACAATATTAAAATAAAGCGAAGGAAACGAACTTATTCTTAACAGTGCTGCCAGATGTGGGCACAATACCCTAAAATTAAACGATAAATTTTATTTAAGTTATATTTTTTTAATAATTTAATTATTATACGTTAAGCTATGGCAGAATATAAAAATAAAGCAAATGAAACAAACTCACCATTCAAATTTTAACCTTAGCAGTGCTGCCAGATGTGAGCATACCTTAAGTTCCTAATTTTTTTTTAATAATTTAATTATTATACTTCAAATCATAACAGAATATAAATATAAAGCTAATGAGGCGAACTGACCACTCCACTTTTTACTCCCAACAGTGCTGCCAGATGTGGGCATAATACCCTGAAATTGAAGGATTAATTAAATTTAAGTTCCTTATATTCCAAAAATTATATTTTAGATCATGACAATATATAAATAAAGTAAATGGGGCGAACTGAGCACTCCTCTTTTACTCCTAAAAGTGCTGCCAGATGTGGTTATAATACCCTGAAATTAAGAAACTAATTATTTTCTAATAATTTAATTAATTAGATCATGACAATATTAAAACAAAGCAACTGAGACGAACTGAGCACTCGTTACTTATTCTTAACAGTGCTGCCAGATGTAATCATAATACCCTGAAATTGTAGGAGTAATATTATTTGAAGAGGACGTTGATTTTAATTAGTTTTTAATTAAATTTGAGGTCCTTTTTCAGTAATAATTAGAAAGGTTATGCATTAAATCGTGACGAGCTGAGCACTCGTTATATATTCTTAACATCAGGGGTTTTCCACCTAAGAAATTAAATGTTCGTTTTAATTAGTTTTTAAATAATTTATTATATATTTTTTTTACTTTTTAATAATTGATTCATTTTCATTATTATATATCAAACGCAATATGACTTCAGTATAAAACCGATTTGAAAACAAAACAAAAATTTTATAAAATATATAATTTGTTTCTTTCTTTTTGCAGGTTGGTATATTTAAGCCACGCTTTCAAGATGTGGGGTAAGTCCAAACTTAATTTAAGGTAGTCTGAAGCTCACAACATTCCAGAGAAAAGCTATTTCGAATTATGAGTCTTCAAGGAAACAATAAAAAAAAACTATATCTCGCCAAAAAAATATCCCATATCTAAAAAACACGCCCTTAAGGGAAATTATTTATCAAGCACATGCTCTGCTTGTTTTAAGTTAATTATAGCGAGTAATCTTAGATTAGAAAAGTTTGAGCGCAAAATATCTAATTCGCGTCACTCATAGTTGAAGCCAATTTAATCAAACACCAAATTGCTTCAAACTCAACTCGGGAGATTTATGCCAAAAGGGCTAATAGGCAATAAATATCATGTCTTACAAGTAATTCTTCAATAAAAAAAAACTACTTATTTTACGATATTTTTAATTTAATGCTTCTTGACATCTTCTTTATGGTCTTCAATTCGCATTAATAGTTGTTTGTTTGTAAAATACAAATTTTTCAAACTTGTCGTCAATAATGTTAAGCTGGGAAACACCATTAATTTTCTGAAGCGAAAAGGATTCTATACAAAAAATTCAACGCCTTAACACACACACACACACAAACGCAAACAAAATACTCGTAACATATGAAATTATCTGTTTCTTAGGCTTAATATCGCAATTGCAAGAGACGGAGCACTGTGGGACCGATTCCTGGTTGAATAACAATTCCTGCGGGCTTAAAGTGTAATGGCGTTTTCTTTTCTGGAAAACATGTAAAATTTTTTAAGTTGTTTTTTCTCAATATGTGACGGTTTGGAAAAGTTTTAAAACAGAAATTCATTTTCATGGGGGATTTCTAAAACAATCTTTATTTCTAAATGGCAAAATGTGGCCGTTTTCAATCAAAAAGTGTGAAAAATGTTGCATTATTTTCTAGAAAAGAAATCGACATAAGTAAGAATGTTTAAGAAAGTTTTACGGAATTTTCATACATCTGCTTGATTTTATTATATAACACGAGTGTATTTCTGCACGATTAGCTTTGAGATTTTGATTTACTTCAGTTTTGTTTGATAGTATGGCGGGGGCAACAAAACTTCAATGTGATTTCTTCAAGCCGAGCAAAACTGTGCCAGAAGTCTTTTTGACTCAATTGTACCCTTAAACAGTTTATGGCAGACGTTCAATTTAAGTGCAGATGTAAAATGAAAATGAAATATTTTCTAACATATTAACCGATTTATATATAGACATTTTGACAAAAAAGCTTCAAAATCTGTTCCATCTAATTAATATGATCGGAATAGAATGTAAAATTAATAAATAAAATTTAAGGCAACACTTTAGTACAGCTTTAGACAACATGCTTGAAAGTTTTTTGAAACTTCTATGATAATATAAAAAGTTAAAGAGTAGAAAATACTCAAACATGAAACATTTTATCTTTAATTTTTTTTCTTAAACATCCGAATTAGATTTTAAAAATTAAAAAACTTTCACAAGAACTTTCTCCTCTGCATTAATTCCCGATATGTAACACATAATTTACCTTCGCCTCCACTGTGCAGTGTTTTAGCTTTCAACTGTGTCCGTGTTATCCGTTACAACATGTTCAACAAAAAAAAAAAACAATATATTCTTTTTAAATCTATGGACTACTGCATAAATGGCGGTGGTAAAAAATTCAGTCATTGAGATGCGCAAAAAAAAAAACAAACCCTTAAACAGCAACAAATTTACTCAACTAAATTCAATGGCCCCACATCCACATCCAACAGCAACCCCAACCAAACGCTGACAACCCTTCTTGTAAAAGTTTCTTTTATTAGTTGTATTCTTGGAACAAGTAGTCAAGCTCTGAAGTTGCAAATAAGCAATAAATGTCTTAAAATAACTTTTGAACTGACGATAACTGAAAATATATTTTTATGTTTATTTTTTATTTATTTATAACGAACATGATGGGACTTTCCGCGAGCAGTTTGTTCAGAATTGTGTTAAAAGATGTTAAGATTTCGATAAAAAATATTTAAAAAAATTCAATACAGACGCTATCTCGGCGACAACGTGGCAAATGTGGGCCTTCAAATTCTCTAACGTCAGGCAACGACTAGCAGAATGATGTTGGTATTCGATTAATGTCGCCGAAACGTGAAATTATTCGTTGTGAAAACATCTTATGCCATAAGACCAACATCGGTTGTGCCTTGCAAAATAAAAAAAAATAGTCGACTACCTTTCGGTCACGGTATTGATTTTCTGAGAGCCCCCTGGGAGTTGTGTCACTTTTACTGCCAGAGGCGATATTTTAGTTTGCGCTTTCATTGAGATGATGCACCACACAAAACACCTCCAGCTCCGGCAAGTGATTGACGTTGCATATGCCAGATATTTAACAGGTGACAGCGTTGCCAGACTAGCGTTTTTAAAACTATTTAACGGCTAGCGCGTTTATTAAAAAGCACATTAAATTTTAATTGTAAATTTCGAAAATCGATCTTTTAGGAAAAAGTTCAATACAGCACACTATTTCCTAAATTATTGCAGCAAAATACAACGATAATGAAACGGTTATAATTAATTCTCTCTTTAATGCTTTCCCCTCCTTTCAATACCTCCAGCACAATGCGCAGGATGAGTAGGATGAGCCTTGTGAACGCCGACTCTAAGTGGAAGGGAGAGCAGTCTGGAATTTAAATTTTTACTTTAATAGTAAAATTTCTTACAGTGTCATGTCATAGTCTCCAGTGACAGAATGTTCAAGAGATTAATTTCTGAACGAAAGTTTCATAATGTCCACGAATCTAATGATTCGCTTAATTGTGTCATAATTGTCAGGGTCATTATGTCACTGGACACAATGACATGCCATGTATTTTTACAAAAAGAAAACATTGTGTGACAAGGAGGAAAATACCAAAGAGCGCTGTTGTTCTCTAATAAACCAATTTTTTACTTAGCGCGACCCAAACACTTGCCATAGAATAGTGGAGCGCATTATTTTTAACAGGTTTTAATGGTTTGGAAATAAGCATTTCTATACAAAATACTGACTACAAAATCTTACGAACGTATTTATAAAGACTTAGTAAAGACTTAAAGTGCTCTTTAAAACATGAATGAAATCTCATTTAAAGCCCTCTTTAAGTTCACATTATTTTTTATTAATTGAGCAGTTAAAGCTTATTTTTTTTTGCAATGAGTTTGAGCCAAAACCAAACTCCTTTTTATGAATAGGACAAATAGGGGGTGACCCCTACACAAATTAATAGAGATGCTATCTGGGAGACAACGTGGCAAATGTTGGCTTTCAAATTCTCTAACGTCAAGCAACGACTAACAGAATGATGTTGGTGAATTTCCACTTGAGGAGGGGATAGTGTTAAGATGACAGATTAAAGGATAGAGAACTTCGTTGTAGGTTTTTTGTTTTTTTTACTACGCCGATGAATAATTTTGCTACAGGTAGCGACGACGGAGGGTGCTCTACTCTGCCAGGTTTGATTACTTGTTAATTGTTATTATTTCTTTTTTTTTTTTCTTTTAAGTTTAAACAATTACTTGTGCCGTATATTTTGGCACAAGTTTTTAATCTGTTGTTGGCTAATGGAACAACGCTGGCCATAGGGAATACCCCATATTCATAAGAATATAATTTTCAATACAACTTTTAAGCAGATATTCGTGGCGAAATTGTCAGTAAAATACTTTTGACAAAATATATGCTGCTTTCCATTAAATATGCAGACGGGGGGGGGGGGGGGGGGTTAAGGAATTGAAAAAAGGATCAGAAAAAAATCTTCAAAATTATATTTTTCACTTAATAGATACGAGAAGAACGAAGAAATAGAATTTTATGTCTCGGCCATTTAAATGTTTCTGATAAAACATTTATTTTAAGGGTCAATTTACAGTTATTTCTGTTCTAACACTCTCCAGAAATGTTAAAAGTCTGCAAAAGAAACAATTACATATATAAAAAAAAAACACAATAAAATACTTAAATATTATTTTATGTCTAAAATATGCAGGATGTCGATATTTATGGACATGCACAGGGAAGATGTTTTTATTGTACAGGCGAATACAAGTGGAAAATACTCGTGTGTATGGGAGAGTGTGTGGGTGTTAAATTCTTTCATTCCATTCGAAATGTAGTTTAAATCTGTGTCAATCATGAGTGGAAGGCCAAATTTAAGACTCGCAATCTTAAAAAACTTAATCCAGCCAAATTCGAAACAGATGCTAAACCCCTGACTTCTGTTCGAAGAAAATTACTAACGAAAATATTAATGAGATGCATCACAATATTTAAATCCCCTACATGTGAAACGCCAACAATCGAGCGAAGCTCAACACAAACAACCATTAAATTTTCACGTGTTCAAGTTTCCAAAACACACTTCCAAAAGAATTATATTCTTAAGTAATAAATACTTCCTTTACAAGCAATAAATAACCAGTCGCTCACTTGCAGCTCTACTTCCCTTCCCTTCCCTTCCCATCCCACAAAACAAAATAGTCATCTGCTCATAAATCATTAACCGCGAATTACTCAGGAATTACAAATCCATGAATGTACAGCCACGAGTGTGTCTGGCAATAAAAAAGTTATGAAATAAAAAGTTAATAATACAAAAATGCGGAGTCTAACTTTATCAACTATTTAAAAATTCATGTCGTAAGTTATAAAATAGGAATTTGCTGTTGATATTTTATTTATTTATTTCTTTTATTACGTGGAATTGGAAAACTTGTTGTCATTTATTAATTTATTGCTGTTGTTGTTGTTGTTTCTTTATTTCTATTTTTTGCTGCTTGGTTTTGTTGTAAATGAGTGTGTCAATAGCATTCATGAAATAACTTGAAGTACAAACAACGTGATTCTCTATAAATAGAATTAATAATACAGAATTCTGTAGTAAAATTAATTATCTAATAATACTTAAGTTATATCATTAAATGTTTTTACACACACACACACACACACACACACACATGCACGCACACTTGTATCTCTATACCAACGTGCATGTGATTATGCATGTTGGCGGCAAGTTTGGCTTTTGTTGTTTTAATTGCTTTAATTGCTTTGATCGCCATTTGTAGGGGGGAAGGAAGGAAGGAAGGAAGGGAAAAAAGAAGAGTGGGGAAAATTTTGTGGTAACCATAGAAAAAAGGAAAAGTTTCGTCTCCTGAAAATCTCTGCACGTTCACGTTCTTGACAACACACACACAGTTTAAGTTGTGCAGCATGTTCAATGAGAAAGGGAATACTTAAAACGGCACGTCGCCGAAGCCGGTCTGTTGGTAAACTAATTTCGAAGTACAAAAAATCGTTCCCGTTTCAGATAAATCTTGAAGTATGAATTATAACAACTATTTTGTAAGACTCCCCAAGAGATATTGTCAAGAATACAGAGGGCGAAAGTTAAGAAGAAGAGTAGCAGTGGTGGGCTCCCCCTTCATTGTTATACTTCACACGCGTACTTGCTTTTCGCCAAATGATTGTTCAATATATAAGACACTGAAGCGTAACTAAATCAAAATTATATATATTTATTTATATCCAATATACTTTGCAAAATATATTGATGGACAGATGCCGATGGGATGGCTTGACCATAGTCGGCGATGGTAAACTGTTACTGTGACTGACTGTACGCGACTTATGTCTTCGTGTAGGAAGTACCAACGTTGGTAAACACGGCAAATTCCTCAGGAGAATCGTAATCCTATAAAGTTATTTGAGTAGAAGTTAACCAGTGCTAGTTAGAGGCGAAACTCTCGAAAGAGATTGAATGATCGATCGGTGGTTGGCTGCCCTTAAAAAATAATTGCCAACGAGGTTGGATGCTGACTGATTCAAAACTGCTTTGATTTCTTTCTCTTAAAATTGTTTTCAGAACAAAGTGAAGTCCACTTATTTTGAAAACAGATTACAATTTGATAATAATTTCAAAGAAAGCTTTAGGTTCATTCTATTTTATATTCAGAAATAAACTTTTAATATCAGAAGTAGCATCAATTAAATTTTTCAACTCTTACAGCAGTACTCTTCCATCATCAGTACTCTTGAGTATTTTTATTTATCAACATATTTTATTCATCCAAGTTGTATGTGATAAATTTATAATAAATTTATATATGGGAATGAGATCGATAAAAAACTGTTGTTAATTTAATTTAATATATAATTTATATATAAAACTTACTAACGTAACCACTATTTTTTTATAAACATTTCTTTAATATTTCCTGTATATCACAATACTAGCTCTTTATTGCATTGTTTAACAAATGGCCTCATATAAATAATTGGGCTATTCACACTTCGTACTATTTAGTCATATTGTAACAAAGTCATTAAATTTTAGACCAGATTAAAAAGTTGTTGTTATGCTGCATATAAAAAAGTCATCAAATAATAGCACTGTTTCAGGTATGTTTTTGTGTTGTCATAAAATGCTCTAGAGATCTGAGTCGAACGGCTGAAAATCTTGTGGCCAGACGGAGATAGTATATGCTTGGCGCCGTTACTTATATAAGATTCACTACTAAAAACCGGTCAAAAAATTTTTCATAACTATATGCCTGTACATTAAATCACATCTTTATAATAAAAAAAAAATATTGAAAGAGCATTAAATCGCGAAAACTAAATATACACAAGTGAAAATTTTTTCTCGTTTAATTTACGTAGCTGGCGGCCACTAAACGTTTTTCCATATGCCGCCGCAAAAAAAAAATTCATTCAGCTCATAACAAGGCAGCAGCTGTTAGAGTTTATATATACAAATTTATTTAGCAGACCAAGTTATGACGGCTTCTTCACACTTGTCATATATTTCGTACTACAGTCGAACTTCCTTATAATGAACTTCTATATAATGAAATTCTCCTTATTATGAACTAAAATCAAGAACACAGCTTTTTCGTTCCACTTTCAATGTATTTTAATCTCCGTATGATGAATTTCCATACAGTGAATTTTCTTTACATGAACAAAATTTTGGAAACAAAAATACATTTTACGTGTGTTTTTGTCTCCATATAGTGAACTATTTTTAGCAGCTTTATTTTACACTATAAGGAATATAAGCAATATTTTTGGGATTCCCAAAATATGAAAATGAAAACAAATGGAAGAAAGCAAACCTGTAATAGCTATAGATTTGCTTCAAGCTATTCCAAATTGAAGCACAGTGTGGAATATCTATGTTAAACCAGAGACTATTGGAAACTGTTTCCAAAAGGCAGGTTTTTCAAAAGATGACATGCAGATTCAACCTACTAATTGGGATGAAGAAGATTTTTTCCCCTATCAGATTTAGCTGTTCTACAGGCTTCATTTACAAAAGTGGCTAACATCGATGCATCATTTGAAGAATATGTCAGTGTAGATATTGCTGTACCAAACCATGGGCATTCCGTCCGATGAAGATATTCTAAGCATTGTTTTAGAAAGTCGTGGATTACAGCAGATTTTACCAGATGACGATGAAGAGGAACTTGGTGGTGAAGTAATGGCAAATATTAATAAAACATCACCTACATTAGAACACGTTTCCTCTTCACTTGATGTAATTAGAACTTTTTTGGAGATGGAGAGCAACGTTTCGTCAAGTATATTCAAATGTCTTAATGCAACTGAAGACCGTGGAGATTCACTATAGGGAAGTTCGACTGTATTATTTTATGACTTATGACTTATGACTCTCTTATTACAGTGTGAATCCCCCAAATATATTCCTGAAATTAAAAAAAAAAAATTGTATGCTACAAGAAATTGTCGATTTTGCTTATGCATGCTCTTTCGAAAACCGATTGAGAATTATACCATAGTAAACTCTTAGAAACCCCAACAAACAGATCTGATTCCATGTAAATCTATTTAAATTACAACAAGGAATGTATATGATTAATATAATTAAAAATTATGACATATAATACAATTTATTGTTTCAATTATTTAACCCATAACAAGCAAAGCTCATCTGTAATTTCGTGTTATCCTAAATTAAGTACAATAAATTTGATATTTTCAAAATAATATCTGAAATAATTTCAATTGATCAGGGCTTAAATTCTAACAGTATTTTTGTTAGTGCACAGATTTAGCCAATTTTCACTGAGGAATAATGAAACGTTTTATCTTGTCTTTCAATTTGTTACAAACCGACAATTTGAAATCATTAAAATTTTCGATACTAAATAATAACACACACACACACAGAAATATATCTTGCAATATTTCATAATGTTGCGTCGTGAATAATTGCAAAACCGTTGCGCATATTGAAAACAAAAATTATAGCAAAAAAAGTTTGAAAAGACGTTCACAGATTCAAATTTTTAAGATACGAAATACCCTTGAAAATTTTGCAAAAGTAATTTTATTTCATGGCAAATAAAATGCAATATTTTTCCCAACGATTTTAATAAAAGTGGCGAGGTTTTTTGCAATTTTGGGATTATAAAAAGTATATGATTTTCGTAAAATAATATTTTTCATTATTTCAGTCCAACTAACGCTGAAGCAGTTGGATATAAACAAACAAATTCTTATAATCACAAAAATTAAAAACATTTTAATTTATTAGAAGATACAAAAATATTAGATCAAACTCTAACACATCGACCGACTTAGCCAGTGGATGAATGAATCAAACACTTGAAACTATTTATAGAACGACTACCTAATTTATAATAATAATAATTATCAAAAGTGTTTTCAAGAAATCGTGTATGAGCAATTATTCAATAAACCTTTTTCAATATGATTTGTCTCTATACGTTCTTCATTTTCCAAATGATTAATTCGGTATTGAGTACTTATTTTTTCCAACAATTCATAAATAAATAGTTGGCCAATTTTACTGATAATCTTTTTCCCATTCACAGAAACTATAATCGCTAATAGCTGCTGCGTGTACAGGTAATAAAAATTTTACGCAACAATAAAAATGTTTAGAAAAATATTTATTTTGTGCGTACTACTCATATCAAATTATTTGTAAATATTTAATCTATCAATTGATTGAGGAATTTGCTTGGCGATGGCGTCAAAACTAAAACTATTTTAAATATTTCCAGAGTGTCTCACAAAGTAAAAAAAAAGAAACTTGCGAAAGGTGAGCGATACACAGAAAGTATTAGAAAATATTTAATTTTAAAATGTACTTTTTTTAACAGATTTTATATGCGTAACACATACACAGGTACATGCGAACAAGTTTTAAAAAGACGTCTATAATATTAGGAACTAAAAATTTTATTCTTATTTTTGCCTTGAAAATTTATATCTCAAAAATATGTAGTTTTAGAAAGGGTGCCTTAACCTTTTCAATATATTAACCTTTTAATATATTAATATATTAAATTGTTTAAAAATATTAAACGATTTGCGAATAAATGAGGCATACACAAAATAAATAAAATGGCAACACAGGAATTTGATTTGTGTTGACATCACTGATGCAGTTTTCTTATACAATTTTCTCATCAAATTTAAATAAATCAAACCTTATCGCGTTCAAGCAATCCAACTAACAAGTCATAATGGAGAAAAAAAGTCAGTACTGATGATGGGAATAGAGCTGTCTCCGAAAACAGAGTTCCTTTATTTTGCTGTTTACGTTGAAGAATTTGAACTTGATAAATCTTTTTTCCCGCTTACTTTCGAAGTTGAATTGTTTGTTTTGTACAAACACAGGGAAGGGCCCCAGGACCTCCAAACTTAGAGATCTGATGATGACTCGGTTCTTTCAAAACGAAGTAAACCAATAACTTGGCGATTTTTGAACATTTCTAATATCGTAGCAGGCAGTTAAAAATTAAAACTAAAAAGGACGGTATTTAAGAAAATCGAAATAAACAGTTCAAAATATATTTTAAAACACGATTTTTGATGAAAATCGAATTAAACAGTTCAAAATGAAAGTGAAAATAAACTCAAAACCACAATGAACCAAACTACAATAGGGCAGCCACGCTTTTTGGTCACAATAATCCTTGTATTTCGGTTCACTATTTTTAAGTTTTTAGTTTGATTTTCATCAAAATCATGTCTTCTACTTAAAATAGTTTTTTATTTTTTAGTTTAATATGATTCGAAAGAGTGTAAAAATACTGACGCATTCTGAGGAGATGAGAACCGTAAATACACCAACAACCCTGTACGAATACATTGTAGCGTATGAGTAATATTGTTAATAATATTAAGTATGCGCTTGAGAGCAAAATAAAAAAGGAGAGTTGGACAGCAACAAACATACAAGTGAAGTTAATGAAAAGCGTAAAATAAAATCCAACGAAATTGACGTTGTTCTTTGAAATAAAAGATTTTTAATACACTGTGAATGTAAAGCCAGGAATTTGCAAAAAGAGCTTAAGAACTTGATTTAAGAAAACGCGTGTTAAACATAAAAAGTTCATTTTAAATAAATTACAGAATTTATAAAAAGAGCCTAAATACTTGATTTAAAAAAACTCATATTAAACATAAAAAGTTCTTTTAGAAATTATGTTAAAAAAGTACTTTTCAAAAAGCACCTTTTAAAATAGTAACATTTATAAAGTACATTGGAATAAAGCACCTTTTAAAATATGTTTGTTAAAGATTTCTTTTGGAAAAGTATATTTACAAAGTACGTTTACAAAAGTACCTTTTACAAAAATATATTGTATTATATACGCCAAAATATACTACATAAGAAAGTACCACTTAAAATAGAGCACAATGAAAAAGTACCTAATCAAAAAGTACTTATCAAACAACTAACTTTTATAGAGTAGATTTGAAAAAAGTACCTTTTGAAAAATATTTATTGAAGGTTTCTTTTGGAAAAGTACATTTACAAAATACGTTTACAAAAGTACCTTTTACAAAAATATTTTGTATAATTATATACGCCAAAATATACTACATAAGAAAGTACCACTTAAAATAGGGCACAATGAAAAAGTATCTGATCTAAAAGTACTTATCAAACAACTAACTTTTATAGAGCAGATTTGAAAAAAGTACCTTTTAAAACATATTTATTGGAAGTTTCTTTTGGAAAAGTACATTTACAAAATACGTTTACAAAAGTACCTTTTACAAAAATATTTTGTATAAATATTTATGCTAAAAATATACTACATAAGAAAGTACCACTTAAAATAGAGCATAATAAAAAATTACCTGTTCAAAAAGTACTTTTTAAAAAGTAACTAACAGTACCTTTTTAAAAGCAGTATTTTTTTAAAAGTATCCATTCTAAATAAATCACAAGATTTTAATATCAAAGTATATATTTCAAAAATTGTATATTTAATAAGACTGGAAATTGCATTCGAAAATAGTATCCTTCAGAAAATAGTATCCTTCAGAAAATACATATTATTATGTATTTATTATAAACATATTAAAATGGTGTCTTATAAAAACTTCTTTTAAAAAAGGTGCCCTTTTTAAAAAGTACCTTTTACAATATGACTTTAAAAAGTATTTATTAAAAAATACCTTTAAAAAAATACGCTTGAAAAGTATCTCGCAAAGTGCACTTTTTATAAAAGTACTGTTTTAATAAGTATGTTTTTAATAAAGAAACTGTTTCGAAAAAATTTGATTTCAATAATTTATTTTTCAACAGAAATCATTAAGAATGCGTAATTTTCTTTTGAAAAAACTACTTTTTAAGCGGCGCTAAAAAAAACACCTCCCAATATTTGCCAACACAAACGCCTCAGCAAATATATTTTACACTGTAACGCTTTCGTTTATTTGCAATTAATTCTCTAGAATTGTCGTAATAAATAAATTCATTTTAGTTTTTATTGTATTTTATGGCATTCTGAAAATGGATTTTTAATAAGAAACACAGTGATTATTGTTTATAGCGTCGCTTGAGGCTTTTTTTCTCAATATTTATTTTGTACGATACAACCTGAAACAGTGAAAATAATTAATTCTTTCTTAGAAAAATATTTTTACAACAGAAAGCACACACACACACACACACACACACACATGCAGTTTTGCTGTAAAATATCTTTTTTTTTAATTTCACGGAGCTTTCCCAGTAACAACAAACGTTTGCAATTAACTGAAATTACAAGGAAATTTAAATAGTTTTGCGAAAAGAAAATAAATAAATTTTCACTCAAATTTTTGTCAAACGGCACGTGTAGAATCAGATATTTTTAAATATTTATTTTATTATATTTGAATACGTTTTAGAAGAGTTGTAAATTTAACACAAATACTTAACGTCACGATCATAAATTTGGCTTTAACTTGAAAGTATCACGAGAATTTGGATATATAGGGTGTTTTTTGTAGAGTGATACAAGCTTAAACCATAATAAAACACAGTAATATATTTTGCATATCAATAAAACGGCTTTTATAGGATAGAAAATTTTGTGACATTAATGTTTAAATATGATTTCGGGCATGTGGTAGCCACAGCTGGCGCGTACAAGGCGCAATCGGGAACACCAATTTTCACAAACAGTAACATTCTCACCATCATCGTTTTTGAAGACATATCGGGCCAATGACTCCGCCAGCCCATACAGTAATTTTTTGTGGATGTCATGGTGCTTCCACAAAAGCTTGTGGATTCTCCTCACTCTAAATGTGACAATTCTGTTTATTTACGTACCCATTCCACCAAAAATGGGCTTCATTGGTAAATAAAATTTTGAATGGACGAAGTGCACAATAAGTTTGACGAACAGAACCATAATTTTGATTAAAATTTCCACCATTTGCACGTGTTGCTCTACTGTAAATCGATCCATAATTAAATGTCAAAGCAAATTAAACAAAAAGCAACTATCAGCTGTTAAATGGGCAGGTCAAATAAAGCAGTGATGTCAACTCAAAGTTGTATCACTCTATAAAAAACATCCTATAACTGTAGCAGTTTTGAAAAGTCTAGCAACGGCTGCATGACAGAAGGAGTATGCAAATTTCATTGAAAATTGAAATGTTTATTTCCTTAATAGAACATAAATTTTTTTATTAATTATCTTTAAATTATATCAGTTTCGAATCATAAAATTTCAAGTATTTAATGATGAAAATGAGCGTTTTATTTAGTTTCATGCAACCATATCGTTAGAATAAAGTTTCCTTGATATATCAGAATAGTCCTGCAGTCAAAAATAGTTTCTAAAATGTTGTTACACAATTTAGAGAATAACGCTGTGACAGCATTTATTATAAATAATTATTAAAAATTAAAAGGGTTTTAAGGTGAAGAGCGTTGTTTCCGAAAGCCACCATATTTAGAAAATAAAATGAAAAGAAATTATCGCACAAAATTATTATCTAAATAAAATTGTATTCATAAAAATCTCCATCTGGCCTAAAGGACTTTTATATGCAACCACTTTTTATCCCAAAAATTTTCTATTTGCAGAACAATCACATTTTGCGAATTATTTAGGTCATCGTGTAGATGTCATTTTGACATGGGCAGAACGCATCATAGTGTGTACACTATTGGCAACAATTATTTTTCATTGAAAATTACAACACAAAAGAAATGTGAAATTCGTACGCAGCACAATTCAAATCACTTTTCCAATTTCATCAACTTAATCTCTTTTCATAACACACGATTTCAAAACAGCTGATTTACTCTCTACAAAAAAACTGGACGTTTCCAATCGGGACTCACTAACCAGTGCGCAATACTTGGCCGGCACTAGTGTGTAGCAGAATTTTACTTAAATTTCTGCTGACGACATTTTTCTACTTGATTACGTAGAAAGAGGGGCGGACTTTGCCCCTGTTTTCTGTCTTTATATTTTTAGTTTTATTATTAATTTTTTTTTCAATTTCTATTTGAAACATCGAATATCTCTTTAATTAATTGTCGTTTAAAACAAACAATCAAACAACTATTATTGTCATCGCATGTGAACTACATATACAAATTCATTAATATTAATTAAATAAACACAATCGACTTGCGTCGATGGCATATTTTTTATAACTTTGAAAAAAAAAGTGTTTTAAAAACAACAAAATTTGTAATAAAAAAATCTTTTCAGCCCGGCTCGTTTACAATATATTATTGGGCCGATGTCAAAGGCCGCAACTAAATTTAAGCACGTTGCCAGTAATTAAAAGAAAAGCCTTGTAAATAATACTTTTTGTAAAAAACAAATCAATACTTTTTGATCATTTTTCGCTTTTACAAGGCAGAGTTCTCTTTCCGCTTACGAATGTGTGAAATTGTTTTGAATCGTTCGAATGTAAACGCATTAATTGACAACTGAATATATAAGTTGTTTGACGTAGTTGAACCCTTAGGGTCGCATATTATTACACAATAACTCAAACCGACAACGGATTCGAATTACGGAAACTACATATTCAAATTGTGGTACATAAAAAGGTCAAGTAACTAACAGAAATTCTTATTCTATTTCCATTTATCCAAAGCAATTTAAAGGAGAGAATAGTTTTCAAAGTATTTTGGAAAATTTTAGTTGCATTTTAATACTTTCAGTGTTCTATTTAAATAAGTTCTAGAATATTAATTTTGCCTTGGGCCAACCCCTTGTATTCTATTATTATATTTTCTTTCATTTATATAGGGTGTTTTTTATAGAGTGATACAACTTTGAGTTGGCATCACTGCTTTATTTGACCTGCCATTTAACAGCTGATGGTTGCTTTTTGTTACATTTGCTTCGACATTTTATTATAGATCGACTTACATCAGAGCACCACGTGCAAATTGTGGAAATTTTTAATCAAAATAATGGTTCTGTTCATTAAACTTATCGTGCACTTCGTCCATTCAAAATTTAATTTTCCGATGAAGCCCATTTTTGGCTGAATGGGCACGTAATTAAACAAAATTGTCACATTTAGAGTGAGGAGAATCTACAGGCTTTTGTCGAAACAACTTGACATCCACAGAAAATTACTGTTTGGTGCGCTTTATTGGCTGGCGGAGTCATTGGCCCGATATGTCTTCAAAAACGATGATGGTCAGAATGTTACTGTTTGTGAAAATTGGTGTTCCAGATTGCGCCTTGTACGCGCAAGCCGCGACGGCCACATGGTCTAAATTATATGTGAACATCAATGCCGTAAAAATTTCTATCTAATAAAGACCGTTTCATTCATATCAAAAATATATTACTATGTTTCATTATGATTTAAACTTGTATCACTCTATAAAAAACACCACACACAGACAAATTTCGCCAAAAAATTTTCAGACCTTTTATAAAAATATAAAAGCAAGACAATTTATTTCATCAGAAATATATATACGCAACATGTTTTAGAGGTGAGCAAATGAAATGATCTGTTCATGTCACGTGTGAGTCACCGGTACTCAAACTGCGAAGCCTACTTACTCATGCAATACATTTTGCCGAAAATATTTGATAAGAAATAGGAAGAAAAATAAGAAAATAGAAAAATTGTTTAAAGCGACAGAGGCTGCTGTCAAGCGCTCTTTAATATCAGTCAGTGCCGATAATCTGCAGCGATTAGTCTATGCCTTCATAGTTGGAAGGCCGGTAAGAGCTGACACAGCGATGCATTAAAAAGCTCGTCAGCATATTCATGACAGCGGAGTGTGCAATCGAACTCAGTATCGTCAGCTTCATAGCGCAAGCGTTAAGTACCTCAATTTGGAGATCAAATCCAATTAATTATTTTCATATTCATATATTTTAGTACGTTGACAACTCTGGATCTCCTTAGTGTCACATAAAAAAATGTGAATTAGCCCAAGTGCAAGTCATCTTAATGGCTTCAAATATTACATACAGTGCACACCGAAAACCGGTCTGCTTGCAACTCAAACGTCACTCCAGATGCTGGAAAATCGTCCGCAAAGAAAAGTTTTATACAGGCAAATTTATTTTAATAAATTTTTCGTTTGTATTTGAATATTTCTTTTCTTTAATATATTCCAATTAAAGTTTCTTATTTATCGCTTTATTTTAGAGCTGTTAAATTTTGTAGCCCACTATATACTGAACACTAGATTGTTGAAAATTTATTAATATTAACGTGGCACACGCTGTAAGTCAATCGCTTCTCATGTAACGGCTGTACTTCCGGCAGTAGTTGAGTGGTTCACAGAATATAAGATAAATTTTGCCACTGAAATTGTATTCAAATTTATTAGAAACACAACGTGTCCTGTCAATCACAAGTATCTTTTTATAATAAACAAAAGCAATAAATACTGTGGGGCGGGGGTTCCAATGTTTGGTGTTCTGTAACAATAATTTTTTGAAACGTCTCTCTCAACTTTTCAAATACCAAATCTTGCCTCACCCGAAACTCCATCGCTATATAACTATTTCATGTCTCTGACATCATCAAGGCACACTTAATACACTTTTTAGTTTACAATATTGATTTGAAATGTATTAAATTATTAAGCCACAAGCAGCTGAAAGCATGTAGAACGAAAAAACAAGTGGCTAAATTCTATGAAAGATGCCATTCAATCATGCTTTTCATTTTTCATTTTTCCTTTTAATACAAATTGATTTGAAATAAAACGTGTATTTGATTCTTGGCGTACAACAGCTCGCTCGTGTCTCCACAAAGAAATTTCCATTTTTAATGAAACCCACTAACAACTACTTGTTACAAATCCATTTTATTTTTCTCGTTTTAATAAAAAAAAAAAATAAACCCCGAGACGAACGAGACCACAGCAAAAAGGTGTGAAACGTGACTGCTGGGAAAATTGTTCCAGATATTTGCATATCATTTGTACGAGAAGATGTGATATGAGATAATATTTATCACAACACTCGAACACACTTGGGGAAGTGATGCAATATCGAAATGCTTTGAAGAGCTCTAATAACTACCAAACACAAAAGCTCAAGTCTATTTGTGGCACAGAAAATGCTGCAGTTTCCTTAAAGGCCGTCGTATGCAACTATTTAATAAATATTTAACAAAACTCTTAGGAAAGAAAACACGCGTTCACGTTTTCACAAAAAATTGTGAAAATTTTCGACTTTTCTTGCAAAAGCCTACGAGAGTGGTGATGAGAATAGACACAAAGTACACAAAACGGGTGAATACGTCTATACCAGGGATCATCACAAAGAGAGCGATTCAAAAATGCCGTTTCTTACACTCTTTCTATAGACATTCGCTAACAGTCGCGTCACCAAGATGATACTTGTGATTGACAGGACACGTTGTGTTTCTAATAAATTTGAATACAATTTCAGTGGCAAAATTTATCTTATAATCTGTGAAACACTCAACTACTGCCGGAAGTACAGCCGTTACATGAGAGGCGATTGACTTACACCGTGTGCCACGTTTGATTTATAAAATTAATAATAATACAGTGAGCTACAAAATTTAACAGCTCTAAAATAATTAGATTCATGAGAAACTTTAATGAGAATGAATTTAAAAAGTAGATATTAAAATACAAACGAAAAATTGTATTCAATAAATTTGTCTGTATAAAACTTTTGATTGCGCACGATTTTCCAGCATCTGGAGTGATGACCCCTGGTCTAAACGTATTGTAAGGAGAGGATTGTGCTCAAATCTTTTCGTTACCAACCGACGACTATTACGTTACGGTCACATTAGGCAAATATTTGCTTTAAATATTTTAATTCAGATCCGTGTTTCTGAGGTAAAACAGTTCCATATAAAACAAAAAGTCAGCGACGTCAAATTTAATACTCTTTTAATTTAGTACTCCTTTCTGTAAAAAAAATATGGAACTAAGAAGTGGAAGCTTTAAAACAAAGAATATTTTTCAAGCGATGCTAGACTATTAAACAATAAGTTTTTTATTTTCAAACAACACAATTCCGCCTTTTTGTATTAAAAAGTGCAAGAAATGTAGCATTCTTTTTAGAAAAGAACACAAGATAATACCATAGGAAACTGTTAAACTCAATAGACGCCTGTCTGTATCAAATATTTTTTGTCTTATTTTGTTGTTTGTAGAGAGATTTCTTTTATTCAGGCTTCTGGAGTCATTCAAATGCATTTAAATGCAAATAAAAGGCAATTTCTTATTACATTTTTCATTAGATTTTAGGTTAGAAATGATAGGGGCGAATTTCTGTTGTCAATTAAGCTGTTTTCATATTCTGTTCTCTTTTTTATTTTCGTTACATTTTCAGGCAACAGAAAATACTGTTTTTTTTTGAAGCGCGCGTACCTTCAAGGTTATGTTGTTGTTTTTCAAACAAATTTCAAACTCTTTTATGTAAAAATTTCTAAATTAATTACATTGTGCGCATTTTTATAAGAAGACCTTTCGAATAACTTATTTTTTGTCAATGTTGGTGGACGATAAAATATTTAAAAGTGTACCACAAAATCATGCGGTGTACTTGTATAAAAAAATTGTTTTCTTTTCCAAAATAGGATCGGTGAAATAGCTCAGTATGACCAGTTCTTGTGGGACTCTAAAATATAAAAATTTATAATATTCCGTCAAGAATTTAAAAATATATAAAAAATAAAAAAATTAAAAACTGCGAACAGCTCAAGAAAAATTATATTGTAAAATATAATTCAATTTTAAAATCTAATTAATGGAAAACTTACTGTGTTTAATTTGCAAATTGTAAAATGTTATGAAAAACGATTTTCAAAAGAATTGTTATTCTAGTCAAATGTACAGAATTTCGAAGATATAAATAAGTGTTTTCAGAATCGTTAATATATTACAAAATTTAACAAAATTCTATGTTATTTAAAATGTGTTTGCATTTGCTTTACCATTTACGGTAATTTGATAAGCACCCTCGTATTACCATGGACGTATTTTATATTTCATTTAACGTTACAGTTTTCCTATTCTCGTTTCACTCTAAAGTAATTGATTGCTTCTGCTGTGAGAACGTGTACATACTTGCATATCAGCTCATTGAAATTTGTGGGAAAGTTTCAAATGTGCAAGTCAAGGCGAAGCAACAATAAATATTCAGAAAAATTTATTATTATTATTATTTTCATTCGAAATGTATTTCAAACAATAACGATTTCATTGAATTTCCTGGAATTCAGTTGTAATCTTTGTCAACTTTTAATAAGAAATTATTAAACGTCTGTCTGTCCCACGATGTCTTTACCTGACGTGCTGTCGCTTAATAACATTAGAAACAAAGAAAAATTCAAGAATTTTCACTTTTCTTTTAAATCTAATTGTTTGAATGTTTGAACGATGTCTGGAGACTTCATGGGACAACAGCAGTAAATGCGGACTTTGAAGAAGAGTTCGTCAATGGGAAACTATATAATTTTTCAGCGACTATAACACAGGATCTACTGAACTTAACCTTCATTATCGGCTCTAAAAATTTACATGTGAAGTAACATGATGATGCCTAGGTTTTTATTAATTGGAAATTGTTTCACAGTGTAACGGACAAGAGTCCAAATTGCTACTCTACCACTGAGGCCATTGAAGCAATCAAAAATATTTAATTTGATTTAATGCGAGTTCTCAATTTAGTATCAGAGTGCAGCTCACACAAATTATATAAATTTTAAATAGAATTCAAAACAATTACGTTAGCGTGCCGCCAATTTGCTTCTCACGCTACGTAACTTTCTCATTCCAGAACTCCATTTGCCACAAATTGATTTTCCATCAACATAAAGAAGCTGACGTACACACATTTACTTTTTTACTCTTGTATTTCAATTTTATTTGTTTCTAATCCAGCAGAACGTTTTCAGCTTCGGAATCCCCCCCACAACTCCGCAAGGAAGAAACATTCGAATAAAATAATTTTCCATTAATTTTATGTCCATTTTAAATAAACATCATAAATAAACACCCAACAATCTCTTGTGAATAGAAACGTCTTAATGAACATATCAAGTAACTCAATCTATGATTGATTTTGTACCGTTCGTCCATTATGGCTGGAAAAATGTAACTTTTATTTTTAGCCAGATGTCTGAGATAAATAAATAAATGAAAAAAGCAAAAACAAACAAACAAAAAATTATGGACATAAACCAGGTTGAATAGTTCGGCTCGATATCAGCTGAATGGCAAACAACATTTTAATAAATTAATTTAAAATAATAAATTGTCATTTTGGAAAAGCGAAACAAAATAAATGAACAACTTTTGTTCGTTCGTTCAAAGAAAAGCCAAAGAAAAATCAGGCAATAAAATAAAAGATGAAAATTAAACTTTTATGGCAGGAGTACAAGGCAGAAGGCAGCCATATCTCTTGCAGCCAGCCACCAGCTGCAGCACTCTCACAAGCATTCCGCCAAACTTGGCACAAATGATATGAAACCATTAGTAAATAGTTAGTAGCAACAACAACAACTACAGCAACAGCAACACCAAACCAAAAACAGCCAAATAAAATAAAACAAAATTGTTGCATTCTCTTAGACAAACACACACACATAAACACACACACACAAACACACTCGCTGAATGTTTGCGGGATTGTAAAAAGAAATCTCAATACGCCACTTTTTGCGGCACCCCCTGCACACACTGTTTGGTGTTTAATGCTTTCAGGCGGTAAACATCTGAAATTAGGAAAAGATGAAGAAAATAAATAGAAACTAACAACTCCCACGCTTAACACATTCGAAACTCAGCCAGTTTGTTCGAAATGTTCGTATGGAAATTGCTAAATTTTTATTACAAACTCTAGTGTCTGCTTGCTTGTCTCTCTCTCTCTCTCTCTCTCTCTCTCTCTCTGTGTCTAAGTGTGTGTGTGTGTTTGTTTGTCTGCCTGTCCGTCTCTAGCAACAAATTTTAGTGGTTCCTATTTAGCAGCGAATGCAATAAAAATATACAACAACAGAAAACAAACAAAATGAAATCATTATAAGGCGCCCAGGGTGCACCTCCGCAACATACAAAAAAGAAAGAATTGAGAAAATTTTTTGGTGTCGGACTTAGAAGACTTCTTAGAGTCGCTATATTTTCCTAAAATACGTAACTTACAAAACGGATTTTTGTGTAATAAAACACTTTGTCTTTAATTTCAAAATAATCGTAATCATTCCTACTTCCCAAAAATTTTTTCCAAAAATCAACCCGATCAATTGAGCACTTTGTAAGCGGCATTTGCAGGGCGATAAACGCACCAATAAAACCGCATCGTTTTTGTAGTTCAATCCGCACGCCTCCCAGAAGATATCGTTCAAAGCTAAAGTTCCTTAAGAAATTTTTCTTAATTTCGGTAAAAGATTATTCATTTGTTTAGCAAAATGTACTTTTTATTAAAACGTACTTTTCCATAAATTCACTTTTTGAGAGCTAATTTTTCTTAGAGTTACTTTTTCTCTAAAGGTAATTTTTATTAAAAGGATGTCTTTTTTTCAAATGATCTCTTTCTCAAAATAATCTTCTTTAAAAATTTTATTTGTCATTTATATGGACAAACTATTGAAATTATTTGAACTATTTTACCAGCAATTATTTTATTATTTATTGCATTTCCTTCACTACGATTATTATATTTATTAGATGAAATTAATGAACCTTCCAAAGGTACTTATTTTTAAAAAGTACTTTTATATAAAATTATATGTTCTTGAATGGTGCCTTTTATTAACAGGTACTTCTTCTTAAAATGTAAATTTTTTAAAAAGTTATTTTTTCTTAAAAACATCTTCATAAAAGTTACCTTTTCCCAACAGTACTTTTCACAATATGTACTTCTGTACAAAAGGTACTTATTATAAAGAGATATATTTTAACAATCTGTTTTTGTTATTTTTTAAATTTTATTAATCGTAAAAACTATTATTATAAACGAATCTTTTTCTTAAAATTGTATTTGTCTTAAAAGGTACTTATTTTTAAAACGTACTTTTATATAAATTTGTACATTCTTAAATGGTGCCTTTCCTTAACAAGTACTGCTTCTTAGAGTTCAAATTATCCAAAAAAAAATTATTTTTTCTTAAAAGTTTCTTCTTCATAAGAGTAACTTTTTCTCAAAAGTACTTTTTCACAATATGTACTTCTTTGCAAAAGGTACTTATTGTAAAGAGATATACTATAGCAGACATATTTTAAGAATCTGGTTTTAAAAAGATTTTCATCTAATTTTTTAATCGTAAAAACTATTTATTTTTTCTCAAAGCGTACTTTTTCTTCAAGTGCCCTCTTTCTTTAAAGTTAATTTTTGCTAAAGTAACTGTTTCTTAAAATGTACATCTTCTTAAAAGTTACTTTTTATAAAAACGATGGGATTCTTTAAATGATTTTACACTCACAAGAATCTTTTTCGTAAAGTTGTATATCTCTTAAAAGGTACTTTTTCACAAAACTTACTTTTTTTAAAAGGTACTTATTCTAAAAATGTATATAATATAAAATATTTCTAAAAAAGGATATTTTTAAATGCTATAATTTTAAAACGTTTTCTCATTAAAGGTACTTTTTCATTAAAGGTACTATTTTTCAAAAAATACTCCTTCATTAAAGGTACCTTTTCTTAAAAGAACTTTTTCACAAAACAAACTTCTTTGTAAAAGGTACTTCTTCTAAAAAAGTATACGTTATAAAATATTTTTAAAAAAGATATTTTGAAATGTTATAATTTTTAAAATGTTTTCTCTTTAAAGGCACTTTTTCACTAAAAGTACTATTTTCCAAAAATACTCTTTCATTAAAGGTACCTTTTCTTAAAAGATCCTTTTCACGAAAAAGGTACCTATTCTAAAAATGAATACGTTATGAAACATTTATAAAAAGGATATTTTTAAAGGTATATTTTAAAGGGACAATTTTCAAAAGTACATAGAAGGTACCTTCTTTAAAAAAAATTTCACGAAAAGTACTTTTTTATAAAAGGTACTTATTCTTTTGAATTTTATTAATCTTAAAAATTACTCCTTCTCTTTCTCAAAAGATACTTTTTATTAAAAGGTACTTTTTATAAAAATGTAGTTTTTTAAATATAATTTTTTAAGTACTTTTTAAGTTTACTGTTAAACTTTCTGTAAAGTTAGCTTTTCCTTGAACGATATTTCTCAGTAAATATTACATATTTGTAAAAGGTACTTTATTTCAAAAGGTACCTTTCCATTAACTGTTCTTTTTCTTAAATGTAATTTATTTAAATATATATTTTATTCTCTTTTGAAACATACCTTTTGTGGTGTACATGTTCTGAAAAGAAAGTTTTTCTTAAAAAGTACTTTTTTTCAAATAAATATATTTTAAAAGGTAAATCGTCTTGAAAATTAAATTGTTTGCTTAGCAAGCAATTACTTAAACGGATATATTATATTATTCTTCTATTTTCTTTCTAATTTCCCACATTTCGCCCCACAGCGAAGCCGACCTTAGCAGGTCATCTCATTTGACCACCCAGTCTGCCCACTAATTTAATATCTTAATTGTTACAAACTCAACTCAGCACCGATACATTCCACTTAAGCAGTCTTTACAATATCGTTAGTAACATCTTGCGCTTAAATAAATTCATGCAAAAAAGCTCCAAAATTTGCATTAAAAAACAACTTTAAATGAGTATGAGAGCACGAATAGTCATCCATGCATTCATTGAACAAAGTGAGTTAGACAGACAGTCAGACGGTCAGTCAACTAGCCAGGTAGTCAAACAACACGACAGCCATGATTTCATTCATACATTCAACATCTCGAGAAACATAAAAGAGCTCCAGTCATATGCAAAAGCTCTTTCCTACAACAGCAACTTGCGATTTGCAACAACAATAAATGGATTTTCATTTTTCACTATTTAATTGACGCCGCTCATTTTATGACATAATCACAGTTTCGAGCAACAACAAAAAATACTATTTTGTTTTGTTGTTGCTGTTGTTGTTGTTTTTGTTGCTCTTGTTGTTGCTGTTTTTTGTCCCAACTTCCTGTGTACAAATGAATTTTAAAGATTGTGGGTTTAAGATATTTTTTTTTGTTCGTTGGTTGTCGAATTGGTTGTTTGTTGAATTGGTTGTCTGTCCGTCTATTCCTCCATCTACTCGCAGACGTTAACGACATTTAGATGGACGGACAGGGTGTGCAACAAACAGTGCAGCTGTTTTGATATTGACTATTTTCATTCTTTCTTTCTTTCTCTTTTTACTTTCCTTGAGGTTCGGATTTTTAATTCCACAAAATAGATGAATTGGTTTCGTTAGTGAAATGAAAAATACACTTTTTACTTCATCTCTAATTTTTCTTGTTGTTCCATGACTTTTTTAATGATGTGAATAAATTTTGGAAAAATGTGTTTAATTTCTTTTTTTCTTGCTTTTACTATTTCGCTTTGCCACGTTTCAAGGATGCTTGAAAGCAGCTGTTAAAGCTGTCCATTGGAGAGGTTCTTTAAGGCTTTATAAATAGTGTTACCTGAATTATCTAAGCCAAGTATTTTATTTTGTGTTTTTGTTTTAAGCGAAGCAGAAAGATATTGGGGAGATTTTTAATGAATGACTACAATTGAAGTCTTTCGAGAATTCTTTAAAGAAAATAAAAAAAATCATATATAAATTTTTATTTATTTAATATAAAGATCTTGTTTTTAATACAGACAGACACTTTGAATACAATTTTAACTATTAGGACAACGCAGCATATTTTTTATTTCCAGTGACAAGAGAAAAAAATAAGCCTGCAAAAAGGTAAAATAATCCGGGAAAAGCTTTTAAGTTTCGGATAATATGGGACGCCTGTTCATATGTATGCATATACTTACGCACACATTTACAAATTCGGACAGTCATATTTACAAAACAAAAATAATATAAAATAAAAATATGGGAAACGGTTGACCCTCCCTCTAACCTTAACCGCAAAACTCTCGTAACCTGTGCCTCGTTTCTGTAACTGATGTGAAAAATTCTCGCATTGAAAACATTAAGAATTATACTTGTCATGCTCTTTATTGTAGGGTTTGTGCTATTCTGTGCTTTAAAACTCTTCGATCTGAAACACTATTATTTTAATTCCCAAATCAACCGATTTCCACGTGATAAGCGGTGATGGATGCAGTTTTCGATTATTATAAAAGAGTAGAGAACTTTGACTGATCAGTTACATAATTTCGGAGTTTTTCAAAAAAAAATCTTTTATAACGACATTTTTCGTTCACGATATCTTTGGAACAAATTAACCCAATTCGACCCGGTTCACTGTCCCCGATGTGGTTTTCATATGTCAAGAGCTGTGCAAACCATTTGAAAGTTCAAAAAAAAAGACACTTTGGAAACTGTTTTTTTCCCAAGTCTTTTTGATGATCTGTTGAAATCTGCCGGTTCGCATCGGTTTAAGCTCACAGGTTTTCTAAGTTTAGGAACGCTGCACGTTTTCAGGAGTTCAAAAGTTAGAAACGAATCACATACTTACACACACACACGCACGCAGACACATACACATACACCCGCTCACACACGAACGCACAAACATAAAATAATAGTGCCAGGCTTTCCGAATAAGCCAGGGATGCAGCCAAGAACCCCAAAGTGTAGAGATCTGACGAGAACTCGATTTTTTCAAAGTTTTCAATTTTCCTCAGTAAAAGACGAAGTAAAAGACGAACTAACTGTTAATAATAAGACGGTTCTATAAATTCAATTATTTCTTATTTATTTAAGCACCAACAAATATTTTATCGCTCCAACTTGTTAAATGAAAAATCTAATAATTATTATACGATGTTTTTTATAGAGTGATACAAGTTTAAATCATAAAAAACATAGCAATATATTTTTGATATCAATGAAACGATCTCTATTGAATAGAAAATGTTATGCCATTAATGTTTAAATATGATTTCGGCCATGTGGCCGCCACGGCTGGCGCATACAAGGCGCAATCTAGAACACCAATTTTCACAAACAGTAACATTCTGACCATCATCGTTTTTGAAGACATATCGGGCCAATGACTCCGCCAGCCCATAAAGCGCCCCAAACAGTAATTTCCTGTGCATGTCATGGTGTTTCGACAAAAGCTTGTGGATTCTCCTCACTCCAAATGGGACACTTCTGTACCCATTCAACCAAAAATGGGCTTAATCGGAAAATAAAATTTTGAATGGCCGAAGGGCACGATAAGTTTGACGAACAGAACACGCTATTTTGATTAAAAATTTCCACAATTTGCACCCGTTGCTCTTTTGTAAAACGATCCATAATAAAATTTCAAAGCAAACTAAACAACAAACATTTATCAGCTGTTAAATGGGTTGTCAAATAAGGCAGTGATGCCAACTCAAAGTTGTATCACTCTATAAAAAACACCTCAAGTTCAAATCCGCGAATTGTCCCATAATTTTTAATCTGTTCTAAATTCGTATGATGAAAATAATGAATGAAAAATAGAAAATGTGTTTCAAATCCTTTTTAAGAAATTTCTATATAAAAAATTTTGAATAAAATTCATACCAAAATCGTTTTCAATATTACGAATACGGCAGTAGATAATCAACTCTGAGTAAAAAAAAAATTAAAATACAAACCAACAACAATTTGGAAATTCGCGGGATTGAACTTGGGCCTGAATAATAATTCTAAGTTTAACAATTAACCCTAGAAGCTCAAATAATAACACACACATTCACGTTTCATTAGTTTATTTGATATATAATAAAGATAAATCCATGGCTCCTCATAGTACATAAGAAATATTTGATTTAAAGACCCACAAACTATCAAACTTTTTACTCTCTCGTAGTTGTAAGATTTTGTTACATTCTCCAAAGTTTTTAAAACTTTAATTTTACCTCAGCAAAGTAGGGTGCCCCACAATTAATTTGCAATTAAATTGAACACTAACCCTTTAGACAACTGAAGAGTGAAAATCTAAAAATATATCAGCGGTCCGAAATATTTTGAAATGACTGCTGCGCATCAACTTATCAGCAGCAAGAAAACTATAATCCGAAAAATATTGTTACACAACCTTGAAGTTTTTCCAAAGACATTAAAAGAGACTCGTCGAAATCTTTTCCTCTAATCGTTTCCATTCATATCAAATGAAAATCATTCATTTTAAATGTTATTACATTTTCATGGGATGTGTCTGCCTGCATTGAGTTGAAAACGCTTTATTCTACAAGTATTTATAGAAGGAAACATGTAAAACGACAAATATCTTGACAAATAGACGCGGTATTAAAATTAAATTTACAAGACTTTTGCTATTTGCTTTTCCCATTCACATTTTTATTTTTATATTTATATTTTCGTCTGTCTGGCTGAGATGTGGGTGGGTTGTTGGCTGAATGGTTTGTGTTATTTAATTTGTTTTTACATGTATTTTTATCTAATAATTTCAAATATTTACAACAACATACGAGCATAATAAAACAAACAAACTGACTCAATCGTTTCCAGACACACACACACACACACACACACAAGAAAACGTACAATGAAATTTAACTCCACACTTTTGATTAGCAAATAAAAGAAAAAGATAAAATATAATTTGATTGGGAAAAATTTAAAAGATGTTCAACTGAAAACGAACCGAAAGCTGTTTAACTGACTGTGAAAATAAAATGTGCTAATAAAGCGGATGCCAAAGGGTGCCGGGCCGGGTCGGGCCGGGCCGGGTACGTACGTACAAGTCAGTCAAAGATCTTATAAATCATATGAGCTCGAAATGACTCGCCTCTTTTTTCTCTTGCTTATTGTTTGTTTGTAGTGAATTTAATTTGCGAGTACATAAAGCAAATAATCATCTAATAAAAGTGTAACACAGCAATAGGGGCTTTCGCTACAAAAATATCTGAAAATTGCATGTACGTTTTGAAATGTTTTATTGAAATTTTTATATGCGAATTGGAATCTACTACAAATAGATTGAGGATACGTTGACGGTTTCTTTTAGTCTACAACAAATTGTCGACTATAAAGCCGAAAAACGCCAACCGTAATCAGGACGATTGCTTATTCAAACTAAATTTTATTGATTTCAACTTCGCCTACGACAACCGTAATGAATGGGGCTCCTATTTTCAGAGGAATAAACAATAAATCAACGAATAACTTTTATTTTCTGATCAAAAAATAAAAGTCAAGAAATAACTCTTATTTTCCGAACAATAAATACATGTCAAGGAATAACTCTTAATTTCTCATGTATTATAATATAAATAACTTTTATTTTCTGATCGAAAAATAAAAGTCAAAAAATAATTAATTTTCTGATCGGAAAACTGAAATCAAAAAATAACTCTTATTTTCTGATTAAAAAATTAACTCAAGAAAAACTTTAATTTTCCGAAAAATAAATAAAAAGCAGGAAATAACTTTTATTTTCTGACCGAAAAATTCAAGTCAAGGAATAACTTTTATTTTCTGAAGAAGATAAATAAATAAAGAAATAACTTTTATATTGTGACCGAAAATTAAAATTCAAGAAATTACTTTTATTTCCCGGAGAATAAGTACAAATCAAGAAACTACTCTTATTTTCTGATGAATGAAAAAATCAAGAAATAACTTTTATTTGCTAATAAAAAATAAAAGTCCAAACATAATTAATTTTCCAATCGAAAAACTGAAATCAAGAAATAACTTTTATTTTCTGTACGAAACATAAAAGTCAAGAAATAATTTATTTTCTGATCGAAAAACTGAAATCTAGAAATAACTTTTATTTTCTGATTGAAAATTTTAAGTCAAGTAATAACTTTTATTTTTTGTTCGACACATAAAAGTCAAGAAATAACTTTTATTTTTCGAAAAATAAATAAATATCAAAAAAAAAACTCTTATCTTCTGATAAAAAAAATCAAAAAAATAACTCTTATTTTCTGATCGAAAAATCAGAGTCGAAAAATAACTTATATATTCTGAAAAAAAAATTAAGTCAAGGCATATCTCATTGTCCGAAGGAATCATTTGAATGAAATCAGCAAATAACTTTTATTTTTAAGCAAAAATAATTTTTATAATTATTTCCTAACTTTTATTTTTAAACGAAAATAAAAGTTTGAAAATAGTTATAAAAATATGCTTTTGAAAGTCAAACTTATAAGCGTCATGGCCCCTGACAGTGAATTAATAAAAGTTTTTGGACTTTGATCATTTTGACATTGTCCCTATGATTTCTACTTGGACCAACTTCTGAGTTCAAAAAGCTTCCAATAAATTTTTATACTCTGATCTTGGGATCCGGTGCCAAGGAGGGAGAAAGTTTAGCTTTTAGTTTCACCAGTAATTAATCGCAATAATTTTTTATATTATTTTTTATTATATTCGATTGCTAATTTTTTGACCTTAAGACTTTTAAATGTTAATGTTTTCAATAATCAGCTCGAGGTCACTTTTTTTATAAAAAGTATAAAAATATTTTTATTGCCAGTATTTCCATATCCTTGGGATATTTTCTTCAGGATATAAATTACAACCAAAAATAGTTTATAAAATCAATACGTTAACAAAAATTAAAAAAATTTTGAAACAATTCAAAATAATAGAAAAGAAAAAATTATTTTGATTCGTTTCAACTTTTTTCCTTAAATTTTTATATAAAAAAAATATATTTGCTTGCCGCATTCAGCGAATACTCTGACTGATAATAATTTGTTGTTATTCAATTTAAAGCAAAATATGCATTCTCAGTTGTAGAAAAAGACGTGCACGAGTGTGTATTTGTGACTGACAATGAATAACAAGGCTAATATTTAGATAAAGAGGATGACATGAAAGGAATGCATCAAGTAAATGCAACGTATGACATAAAAAAGCGACGGTAGTGGGCGTACTAAGAGCACGCTTCTCCAAATTTGTTTTTGCTAAAGGAAACAATTTCAAAAATAAATAAATTAATTAAAGATACTAATTTTTATTATTTCCAAGTAAAATAAAAACAATAATTTTTGCAATTATCTGGGGTGCAGTTTGTAATAATGGGTGATTTTATAAGAACTATCGGAAATTAAAAAAAAAGAAAACACACAAAATTCAGAAAAATGCATGAAATATTTATTTGGATTGATAGTTGGGTCGATATAATTTAATGTTTGAAGATTATTTCATGCCTCAAATGGTCCATCCGCTTAGTCCAATTTTGGCATACTCTTTCCAACATTTCGGCCGGTATCTCACGAATAATGTTGGCAATGTTGGCTTCCAGTGCGTCAATCGAAGCGGGCTTGTCGCTATAGACATTAGCCTTAACATAGCCCCACAAAAAATAGTCTAGAGGCGTTAAATCGCACGATCTGGGCGGCCAATTGACTGGTCCCAAGCGTGAAATAAACTGTTCACCGAACTCGCCTCTCAATTGGTCCATTGTTTCGCGTGCTGTGTGGCATGTGGCACCGTCTTGTTGAAACCACATGTCATGCAAGTCAAGCTCTTCCATTTTGGGCAAAAAAAAGTTTGTTATCATCGCACGGTAGCGCTCACCATTCACAGTAACGTTGTGATTCGCATCATCTTTGAAGAAATACGGCCCAATGATGCCGCCAGCCCATAATCCGCACCAAACGGTTGTTTTTTGTGGATGCATTGGTAGCTCTTGCAATGCTTCTGGCTGCTCTTCACTCCAAATACGGCAGTTTTGCTTGTTCACGTATCCATTCAACCAGAAATGAGCCTCGTCGCTGAACACAATTCTTCGATAAAAAAGTGGATCTTCATTTAACTTTTCAAGAGCCCATTCACCAAATATTTGGCGTTGTGGTAGGTCGTTTGGCTTCAATTCTTGCACCAGCTGTATTTTATAAGGCTTCACACCCAAATCCTTCCGCAAAATTTTCCACGTAGTGGAGTAACAGAGGCCCAATTGCTGCGAACGGCGCCGAATCTATAATTCACGGTCATCACCAACACTGGCCGATACGGCTGCGATATTTTCTTCAGTTCGCACTCTACGTAAGCGTGTTGGTGGTTTAATGTCCAACAATGTAAATTTGGTGCGAAATTTTTTTACAATAGCCCGAATAGAAGCCTCAGTAGGTCGATTAAACTGAGCATAAAATGGAAGAAGCGCGCGATGAACTTTCTTAACAGAGCACGCATTTTGGTAATAAAATTCAATAATTTGCAAGCGTTGTTCGTTTGTAAGACGATTCATGATTAAATTATAGACCAAACTGAAGATGTTTGACAGTGACACAAGATACAAAACGTGCGCGAGCTGTCAAAACTAGTGTTGCCAAAAAGATAATAGCAAAAAAATCACTCGTTATAACATTCGATTTTGTAATGCGAATTTCAATTTAGAAACGCATATATTTCATATGAGCTACTGTTTTGAAGAGCGATACTCATCTGCCTTGACCTGCAACTCGCGCATTGTTGGAAAGCAAAAGGAAACTTTTTGCTTATGCTTCATTTGAAAGTAAATAAATAATACTAAAATTTTATTTATTTAAGAATTTTCTCAGTCCATTTAACAAAAATACAATTAATTTGTTTTGGTTGTTGCATGATCAAGCATGTCCACATTTATTGGTTTTGTTGTTCAGGAAACAGGATAAAGTCTACTGTTGCTTTGGTATAGAAACCAATGAATTGGCTCTTGCCTATAAAAAAAAATCATGAAACTTACTCATGTCTCTAAATCGTCGTGTGAATTGCGTGTAGACATATAACATGAACTTAAGAGCAGATACGAGTTTGTATATTTGATAGAGGGCTTACGGAATTCAAATAAAAATAATAAATTCAACTTCTTACTAATTTAAAAATTTTGTTATTGTTCAACACTAAAATGTGCCGACTATTCCAGGTGTAGGGTATTTGCAAAAAGATACGAAGAAGTCAAAATAAATATTTCTTATTTTTCTCTTTTGCTGCCTGTCCAATAAATGAATATAATGAATGGGTGGCGTTGCGGCCTGTCCTAGTCTGGGTATAATACGCCAAAGGTTGAGACGGGATGTTATTGTTGGGTGTGAGTGTGCCCATGTGATATATAGTGGAAATGATGATGATGATGATGATGATGATGAGTTTTATTTTACAAATTACAATTGCACTCTAATTAACGTCATTGCAACTGCGCCATAAAAGTGCAATGAAACAGCAAAACTACAACCATGTTTGTTTTGTTTCACACACACACATTTACGTTAGTGCATGAATATGTGAGTGTGTGTATCTGCTTCCAATGAAAATTGAGGCATCTTCTCTTACCTCAACCTTGTCGAAAATACTACAATAATTATAACGACGTAGTACACATCATTTCTTTATTTCTGCTTGCAGTTCGTAAGAAAAAAAAAGGCGTTGTTGCATGTGACTACAACAGAGAGAACAATTTCAAAACAGAACAAACAGAACTACAAAAAAATGAAAACAGATTGGAACAGATGTACCCTAAAATGGACAGGTCGGTGTGGTGTACGGCTGCATTCCTATTAATCATGAATGAAATTGTTGTTATTTTTAGTTTGTACCGTCAGACAAAAATTCTAAATATGTAAAACGAAAAGTCTCGTGTAATTGTAACAAAAATACACGATGAATCAAATTCATATTCGAAATATTTTTCATTTGGAGATCTGGTTAGAAAATATTTATTATCAAATGCACGTCAGTGTGTGACTTTTTTTTTATCAGTTCTCGTGGGAATTTCACAATGGAAAATCTAAGTATTTCACAATATTGTGTTATAAGTGGATGACATTTACGTGCAATTATTTTTAATTTCAAAACAAACAATTAGGCAGAACGTAAACTCGTTTGTATTCAATGTAGGCAGTGGGCTGTGACATTCGGCAGATTTTCGGTTAAATGCACAAATTTTTTGCAAACGTCTCTACACGCAAGTGCCTCTTCCATTCCATCACAAAGAAGACAAAACAAAAGCATTCTTATGCAGAGTACATAAATACTCTTAAGCTGACTCTTAAGCCTCTTCGAAACTCATGCGAATGGCTGTGGGTTTATGTAATTTATCGTTGTTTGCTTCAGGCAGTTTGTATCTGAATACTCTGCTGTAAAGCGTTTCCTGAAAATAGTATTAAAAAATTAGTTTTGAATATCTGCTGAACCAAAATTCCAAAAAAGTTTTGTCTGCACACGTATACGTTACGGAATGTTATGAAAAATCCTACGTAACGTATACCCACCGATGCATACTTGTGAGCGGGCTAGACTGGCTCACCAAATAAAATATATAAGTGAGATAAAACTGCCTGTTTGTGAAAAGGGCAAAAGAAAAAAACAATACACGTTTATCGCTGTGCAGAATGGTCGCGTGTGGGATTCATTTTCAGGAAATGTTTTTCACATTGAACTTCGGAAATGTCTAAATACTAGTGTTGCCGGTCGAATAACAAGTATTCGAATAATCGAAAAAAAATTCGTCTTTGTTGTTGGAAGCAACAAATTTGTTCGATTTGGAATAATAAAAAAAATATAATCAGAACAGTTTTTAGACGAATATTCGAATATTTCAATAATTTTATTTCAACACTTTTTATGAAAATATGACTCTATTTTCGAGTGTAAAAAATATTTTGTTTTATTTGAAAAATATGTAAGATTTTTTCACTTCTCTTTTAAAAACTGGCAGTTTGAATGACTTTTAAAACAGAAATGATTCTTTGTCCTGCAGGTTGGATTAATGTCTAATAATTTCTCTATTTTCAAAATTTATATTTTTATATTTTCTAATAATTTCATATTTAATTTAATAATTTTATATATTCTCCTAACTTTTATATTTTAGTTTTGGAATCAAAAAAACAATTATAATCACAACAGTTTTTAGACGAGTATTCGAATAGTTGAATAATTTTATTTCAACTTTTTTTATAAAAATTTGACTCTATTTTCGAGTGTAAAAAATATTTTGTTCTATCTGAAAAATATGTAAGATTTTTTTCACTTCTTTTTAAAAAATGAATGACTTTTAAAACAGAAATAATTTCTTTTCCTGCATATTTGAATAATTTCCAATAATTTTTATATTTTCAAATGACATAGTGTTGCCATTTTTTATTAAAAAGTGTAAGAAATGTCGCATTTTTTTAGGAAAGATAACAGCATGACTCCACATAATTATTTACTCTTCAAGTTGTTGGCATCAAATATCGCACGTAAGAAATACTTGTGAAAGTTTGCCTGCATATACAGATCGGATTTGGACAAGACTTTGAAGTGTTCGCACACAGCAATCAAGGAGCTGGGAAACGCTCCTTAAATTAAAAGAACTCATTAAAAGAACTGGAAGGCGTCTTTCAGTTTGCTTCACACATAATTTTCATAACAAAAATATTGATTTATTTAGAGTTAAGCTCGTGCATTACGGTTGGACCACCCTTTACATTGAATTTATTTCTGATATATATTCCCTAGAGGGGAAAATAATTTATCCGCAACTTTTGCAAAAGTTTCAGTCTTTAACTATAGGGTGTATTTTATGGTGTTATACAACTTTGACTTGGCATCACTGCTTTATTTGACCACCCATTTAACAGCTGGTAGTTGCTTGTTGTTTAGTTTGCTTTGACATTTTATTATGGATCGACTTACAAAAGAGCAACGGGTGCAAATTGTGGAAATTTTTAATCAAAATAACGTGTTCTGTTCGTCAAAGTTATCGTTTACTTCGTCCATTCAAAATTGTATTTTCCGATGAAGCCCATTTTTTGTTGAATGGGTACAGAATTGTCCCATTTGGAGTGGGGAGAATCCACAAGCTTTTTTCGAAACACCATGACATCCACAGAAAATTACTGTTGGGTGCGCTTTATGGGCTGGCGGAGTCATTGGCCCACATGTCTTCAAAAACGATGATGGTCAGAATGTTACTGTTTGTGAAAATTGGTGTTCCAGATTCCGCCTGGTAGACGCCAGCCGTAGCGGCCGCATAGACGGAATCATATTTAAACATTAATGTCATAAAATTTTCTATCCAATAAAGACCGTTTCATTGATGTCAAAAATATATTATTATGTTTTATCATGATTTAAACTTGTATCACCTTATGAAAAACACCCTATACAATGGCTGCGTCATCGCACATGCTGCCGCCTTCCGCTTATAAAAGTAGCGTGCATTGAAAGCTATTAGAAATTTGGTCAGTTTGGTGCCACTGTGCGGCAGGACAACTTGCGTACCCTTTCCAATCATGGCCAGAGAGCATTTAACAATATTAGCATTTCTCCTTGTTTTCCTTTCCTTCATATTAAATTCTTTGCCTTTACACAGCTGGGGGAACTGGCCTACTGCTATTTAAGCTGAAATTACTATTTGTCCAAGCGAACAAATGACACACACACACGCACACACACACACACCGCACAAGTTAGTCGTATTTAGATATTTCGGGTGGGTGGATAGATTTTTGCTTACACAATTCGCTGTGAAAACCGGCTACTCTGTTGCAACAAATAGGACGTTAAAGTCGTGTTAAATGTGTGCGTATTTCTGTGTGTGTGTGTGTGTGTGTCTGTATGTGTGGGTTTCATAATATATTTCATGTATTAATATCGTTGGCTTTAGTTGTTTATATTTAAACATCCTGTTATGGAACGCATCTAGAACCTCTTTGGAAAACTTGTGCAATAAATAATTGAGTGGAGGCGACATTTAATTCGTTTGAAGTTGGATTAAAGAGAGACGTGGGAGTAACGTTGTATATGAGTGTTTTCTGATAAATTAATTTTTAATATTAACATGCAGATGATGAGATCTCATGACAGAGAATAAGTGGTTGCAGTTGTTGCAGAGGTGGAAATTAATTTGTGTACTCGTATTTCCAAGGATTTTCGTGTACGGAATCTATTAGTCTGCTGTGGTTCGTAATTAACTTAATAGTTCATAAATTAGTTTGTGTTAATTGTTTTTGGTTCTCGAGACAAACCATTCATTATTTCAAAAGTTAAAAGCACTATTTCACTGAAATACGGAACAATTAGACGAACGATTAAATTATATTTGAGAGTTAAAATTGTTTTAAATACTTTCCATTCTATCAGTGGTTTTTTAATTGGAAATGTTCGCTTAAGTTATAGCGCATAATACTAATTCCATGTCAGATTGCAAACATTTTTATTTATTAAAATTTTAAAAACTAAATCATAAAAATCCTGTAGTTAACCCGCTTAGTCCCCCGGGGTACAATAAGCAACCTGGTGAGAACAACACCTTGTTGCAGTGCAGACCGGGGTAGAGGGTTACTCAGTTTTTTGACGTTACCTTTGCTGATAACCCATAAGACTTATCTCGGAAATAATAGAGCATCGGGAATGCATGTAAGAGACTAAAGAGGCAGAGAAGTCTCAAAGAGGCAGTCAAAGAAGGATCGAAATTCGGGTGTAGGTTAAATAACACAATACTGGCACCTCGTTATGCGCGGCAGAAGAACTGCCTTCCAATACACTAAAGTTATGATGTTCACCAGCTACAAAATCTCGTTACTATGGAAGGGATGGCTGCAAATCTGGAGCTGGCAGGGCCTCTATTTTGTAGACTTTTGTCTGGCTGGTTTCTTCCTTGGTGCTGGCGGCATGGCCGTGGAATTAGTAATAGAGTGAAGTAGGGCTGAGTTTGTGTATGGTAGTGACGATATTATGCGTGGGAAGGTGCCGACTTGTGTCCGTCCAGAGGTGGTGGTGGACAACCAACTTCAACCGAGAGGTAAGACCATCATCAGTTCGGGCAACAATTGACGTAAAGTATGGCATAATCTGTTACCCCGCACACTTAAGGCACACTTAAGTGATCGTGATCGAAAGCCCCAAGATCGCACCCATACATCAAATTTTTCTAATCTGAAGTGTTGCAGTAGTGGCTATCGGCCTGTTTCAATGACGTACGCTTATATCAAACTGATCACAGAACAACATGTATGTATGTATGAAAGAGCGCCTTGGATCATCCTCCTTCGTCAGTACTATAGGAAAAATGGTTAGGAGAAGTAAAGAATAAATTGACTGGTTGTATTAAATAATAAAAATAATAATAATAATAATAATAATAATAATAATAATAATAATAATAATAATAATAATAATAATAATAATAATAATAATAGTAATAATAATCATAATAACGAAAGTGAAGCTAAAAATTAACTTCTCTAAATAAATCTCCCATAATTATTTATACAGAATTTTGCATTCGTTTTTATAAGTTCTCAAAGTGAATTTGAATTCGTTCTGAGTGCATCCGTAAGTCAGATGATGTTCAAAAAATTTAATTTCGCTATAAAAAAAAGGTTGTTACCCAATAAAATTGCACAGTCGGACTGCAGTCGTCTTCGTTAGAAAGTTTGATTTACTACTGCAGCTCAGTAAAAAATATCCGGACTTGGGAATGGTTCTATAAATTTTTACATTCTTCTAATCCACTTGATCATATTCCATTTAAGCATAACTTCTGTATTAATTGACACATTTTTATCCAGGAATTTAACTTTTCTAAAATGCGCTCTCATACTTTCGAGCATTTCCAACTGACATAATTAAATTGCTTTTTAATTTTTTTTTTTTTGTCTTTCATTTATTGGAAAATTTTCCTGCAATTCTACACAACCAACACATTCATCATCGTCATCAGCCTGCTTCACATCACCATCTTGTAATCACACGACGGCTGATCTGTAGCTGTCGTAAAATTTCAATTCCTACGTCGACGATTTTGATGTTGTTGTTCTACTATATACGACAATATAAATATCTTTTTTATTTTTTTGTTCTTTTTTTGCAATTCAATAATGATAACCAACGTTATTGTAGTAAAAACGTATGACGTCATTGTTTGTGTGCATTTGCGAAGCGCTTAAGTGTAAATAATGCAGGCAAAGCACATGGAAAACAACAACTGCACTGAAACGAAACGAGTTTACTCGAACATTTACGACAGCAAAATATGCGCAAAAAAGTACAAGATACAAAATCGATAAAATTGTTGCGAACAAACCTCTTCTTCGCCCACTACACGAGCATTTTCACACCGACTCGAGGATTCGAATGGAAAAGGTGAAGAGGAAAAAGATGCAAAAATTCTAGGGAGAGAGAATAGTGAAAGCAAACGTTTGGTTGTCTCATAAATTCTGCACCTACAGAACTGTGGTCTCATTAGAAATTTGTTAGAGCTTTTTAATTAAAAATGTTTTTTATATCAAGTCTTCTTAAAATATAATCAATTAAATAAAATATTATGAAATTGCTCGACCCAAAATTGTTTTACAATAAGATCGTAACGTGAACATTCTTCGGGCAGTTAAAACGACATATTCAAAGAATTTTCAAACTTAAAATCCTCAATTTTTTTTCAAACCGCTTAATATAATCCTTTTTTCAAGTCCTTCAAAACTCTTGATCATGTCAGTCTTCAAGCGAAAAGTAAATTAAAATGTTTACGGAAGCTTGGGAGCTACACGTCAACTTATGACAACCGAAATTTTTCGTGAAATGAAACCCACCATATTTAATTCCACCACAGCTCCGCATGGATTCCAACGTCGTTCCAACTAATTATGATCACTATGATCACTCATATTCTATTGATAGAACTTGCCAATTGTCTCTTCTTAGAAAAGTCATTGCAAACCTGTAAAAAAACTATCGTAATTTTCCAAAAATATTTCAATCGCAAATTTTCTTAATATTAAAAATATTTTTATTTACTTTTTCATATAAAAATTTTATTATAAATTTGTTTTTCCAGAGAACAATTCGATTGGCACGAAATGTTTCGTTGTTTGTTTATTTCTGGAAAATGTTCTACTACACGAAAATATGCAGCTGCACACTTCTGTAGCGGGTGTTTTTTTTAACAGCCTGACAACTTAAAATTATAAAACAAGACTGGAAATATTGTTGATATGAAATTTTCTTTATTTTTATCTGGTAGATAATTTTATGGCATTTATTTTTTATATATGATTTCCGGCTAAGATCTAAATGAACCATTCGATCAGTTAAATTGTTTCCTATTTTTTCCACTATGTTTATCTGACCGTAGAGCGTCAATGTTGGATTGAATATTGGCTTCCAGTGCTTTAGCAGTTGCTGATTTTGTGAATTACACAAACGAAGGGGGAGCCAGTGAAACAGAATCACTTCTGAAATTAAAGTTGTTAAAATAATTTTGTAATAAATGGATTGTTAAACGCGCTGTATGGCGAATTGCACCACTTTGCTGGAATTCGCTTTATGACTCAGCCCGATTTGGGTTTCCACGCTCCATGGTAATTTCCACACTATTCCTAAAGTATATGTACACTCATGTTCTGAAAAACCCATATTGCCTTAAACTGACGATTACAAACGTAAACGCTAGAAATCGGGCGTTTCGAAACTGACCATTTCAATGCTACAACACATCTACGGAAGATAATAAAACGCCAACAATTGAGCTTAGCGTTTAAAAAACGCTACGTTTAGCAGAACATGATAATCAGGATCTGTCTGTACATTAAAAAGCTGGAGGCTTCGATTTTGGATTCATTTATTGAAAATAGTCCGAAATATAATGTTATTGAAATGCATTAAAATCCGAAATACGGTTCCAGAGCTGGAAAGTTTATTTATTTTTGGCATATAAAAACAACAAGATTAAAGAATTTGTTTGTTTATTATTATTATTATTACTATTATTATTATTATTATTATTATTATTATTATTATTATTATTATTATTATTATTATTATTATTATAATTATTATTATTAATAAAAAACTATTAAATTTCTGATGAAACTCAAACGAAATCAAATAGTCATTCCCAAAGTTGGAAAATTGAAAATCTATTTTGGTGCACAAAAGTAGCAGATGTACGAGAATTGTAAATGAAATTTGGCGCAGCTGAATATTGCACTTTTACTTGTTTCTTTTTCTGAACTTCGGAATCGTTGCTCTGGAGGTCAGCGATTCAAAATGGCATGCAATATTTCAATATTTCCAATGCAGCTAAAAGAAGCGGAACATGTGAGCGTTACTTGTAAAATTTTCGATGAAAAGAAAATAGTTTTTGCCCAATACGTCGTCTATATGGTAGCATTTCATTGACTCTTACCCCAAAGCATCTGTAGACTTCATATATAATCCAAAAACATCAAAACCTCTTGTCTCGTGCATTCACTAATTTTGAAAAAACAATTGAGAATTACATAAGAAAAATCATAAAAGGCATTGATTCTTAATTTAAACAAAAACTATGATTATGAATCCATTTCAGTTTTCTTTACATTAAAATGTTATAATAATTTCAATGAATGTTTCGTATGAACATGTTTACTACGTATGAATGTACTTGTGAATGTATGTAAATATGTATGTATGTATGTACGCATTGGCCTTTGTAGTGATTGAAAACAAATTTGAAAAGTTTCTCAAAAAAATATCTTCATGACTGCAATACGACCAATCACTGTCTTGAGGCGGCCTGTGGGAAAAGTTTGACACGTGGGCGTTTAATAGTTTTTTTTATTGCTTTTGAACTATCGTGGCCATTGTTTAACATTTTTCCTTTGTAACTTTTACGATTCACCATTGTATAAGAATATAGGCAAATGCATAAACGCATACATCCATAAAGACGTGTATGTATGTATGAATGTAGGTGTATGTAATTATGTAAGTGCGAGGTTTTCCTTTGTTTTCCTTCCATTTGTTTTTGGCATAGAAGTGCATTATCATCGTACATTTGAAAGTGCACGTATGAAAGAGAATTAAAAGTTCCTACAACAAAAACCAACAACAACAAATAATTGTTTTCATTCGTTTTGTTTCATATTATTTTGTTCTGTTTGTTTGGTTCATAAATAGGTCATGAGTTGAAAAGGTAGGGATCTTCGTAGGCCCCCATTGACTAATGGGTTTGATTAGTAGTGGGTCGCATACGAACAAAACACAGACTTCCATTCAAACACCCTCTGTTGGCGTATCTCTTGTAGACTAGATGTTGTTACGTCATTAGCGTACTACAGTTACAGTCGGTTTTACGTTGTGTTTAATTTGTTTTGCTAAGTTTTTACTTATTGTTTTTCTTTTCATTGTTTTTCTCTCTCTCTCTCTCTCTCTCTCTCTCTTTTGTTGTTGTTGTTGTTGTTGTCTTTTGGTGTTCGTTTCATAGGCAAAATTAACGTAAATGTTTGCGGACGTTTATGAGCCACTTGACTGTTGCTTGTGTGAAATGATTGAGGGAGTGGGAATTATTTATATTTCAATTTACGTAGGACAAGCATTAAATCTATTATCGAGTTTCATTTTTTTTTTTTCAATTAAACCAGTTTATTGAAATTTGCGTAATAAAAACAAGGAAAACAAGCAGCAGATAAATGAGGCGTGTGATCTTTAGAAACGGATCTGAAATTTTAAAATTATTGGTTGTAACAATATTCTAGAATTTCTTAGTAATCGGGCGTTGCCTGCCCGGAACTAATTCTTGACCATGTGACACTTACGATTGTGAGAGTAAACGCAAAAAATACGAGCACATTTCTCTTTTTTTTTTATATCTGTGCGGCAAAGTTATTGGTTACAATTGCTAACAGAAACATATACAGTGACATTTCGAATAAGCGGACACTTACCATCGAAGAGTTGTTTGCTTATTAGATGGCTCTTTAAAATTTTCTTTTTTAATAAATATTATTTTAAATGGTTGTTGATATTAGTTCAGCTTTCAACCTACACAGCAGAGTAGAACAGCGCTATTTTCGAAGGCCGCTACACTTTCTCAACGCATTTCTCATTTGCATTTATTTAATACCGCTTGTTGAATGTGAAAACAGTAAAATGGGATAAAAAAATGTGCAAAGAACTAAATGTGACATGAGACAAATAACAATCAAGAGGCGTCGCGGCGACTCGATGTTGGGGTCCCAACTCAGTTTAATATTCAAGCAGCTTTTTTATGCATTTTTCTCACAAAATTTTTGTATACATGGAAATAAATAGTTCGATACAAATACGGACAATTAAAATATAAGCCACTGGCTTGAGCCTGGCATATAAAATAAACGTTCAATTGTACTTAAGATTTTTGTAATTGTACTTAAGCAAAAGTGATGCGGAAATTATTTGATAATAAAATCTGCATAAATCTGAGTTGTTGTGACATTCAACTGAAAGTATTTTCATTACGCTCCCTCGTTCAAGCCTCGCAATTAAATTATCTTTGAAGCAACATGTTTTGCCATATAAAAGTTCGAGATTTACGCACCTGATATTAAGGTGCTTCGTGTAGAAGCTACATATGAAGCTACGCATGAGTAGAAATAATGAGACTGTTGTGGCTTTCGAAAACAGCTGTTCAGCTCGGCCGCGTAAATTAAATAATTAAGTTCCTTTCAGTTTCCTGGTGCCTTTAAATAATGAAAATCAAGAAATAGCTTTTAGTTTCTGAGAAATATATATATTTTTATATATTTTTCTAATTTAAATTTTAAAAATAGTCGCTATTAACGGTTTTTTGGTATTGATTTACACATAATTTTTTTTTCTTTATAATATTTTATATAATATGCAGATAATTAGAGAGGATAGTAAATTTATAGTGGCTCCCAACAAGATTTATAATGAGCCAAAATGGTCCGCTCTCAAAAATTTTTACCACGAAACGTATTGATTCAACAAAAGTAGGGGCTCTATCCATGAATGGGAGAGCGAACCTCAAATATTGAGTTTCATAAACAATGAATTAATTACATTCCTCGTTTGTTGTGGGTTATGTTCGTCTATATGCCGGCATTTCAAAAATTCTTACATAAAATCAGTCTATATGTCTGCATTTCATAGATTTTTACATAAAATCATCCATAGACTTCAACTTGATTCCAAGCCAAAGGGGAAAACCACTGCACTTATCTTCTAGTGCGGTCTTCAAAAAATACTTTCCTAAGCGCACTGGACCAGACGGACACTACTGAATCTACCAGTGGGTCGGGTCCATCGCACATATTAAAAATTATTTAATTGAATATCTAAAAAACTTTTTTCCCTTATATTCTTCAGTAGCTTTTATATAGTGAACACATACAGATGCATGTGTGTATGGGTATTTGAAAAAAATTTGTTATTTTATCCCTATTTAAAAGTGAAAAAAAAAACTTATAAAATATGAAAACATTTTTAAAAAATGTTTATCTCATCTTTAGCTCTCTCGCCTTTTTCTGCTTCTCTCTTTTTTTACACGTAAGTTGGCACAATTTATGTAGACACACACACACACACACATTCACATAAGACATGTTACAGCGACCTACATTTTGGTTGATGTAACATGAAGAAATCCACTACAACTGCGTTGTAAAATTACAGCCTTGTAACAATTTAATTAAAGTAAAAGAAAAACGAAAATGAAATGCACTTGCGAAAAAGGGGTTTTGTGTCACCGAACAATATTTAAGCAGACCCCTGTACTTGTGCAAGAGCCAGGAATTAGAACGCAGCGAGAAATGGAAACAGTAGAAAAGGAATAAAAAAAAAATAATAATTTCAAAATGTGGGAGTTTCATGCAGGTTTGCATTCGCTAAATATGTAGATACATATTTTTGAAAAAGTAAAGGAAATTTTAAAAAACAATTCTTCTGGTTCAATTCGATGTGTGATGAAAGAAAATATTTCTTATGGACTTAAAACTTTTCAAACATTTTAGCCATGAAATGTAACTGAATAAAGTAAAAGAATTAAAAAAAGAAATTTATAGTATAAAATTTATTTATAATAATTTAAACTTAACAAAAGTATGTTGCCATCGGCTTGATAGAGTTCTCGTATGCTGCTTCATAACAAAACTGCAACAAAAAATACTGCAACAAGTGGTAATAGATAAAAATACAAAAGCGTACTGAAAATGAAAATGTGGCGGCTTTCGAAAGCAGCCAATCGGCTCTGCTTTGTAAGTAGAATATATATAACACTGATGTTTGACTTTCTTTCTTCTTCTGTGTTCTGGAATATATATCATGTCTTTCTGAATTAAAACAAAATTAAATCTAAAAGATACAATATTTAGTAAAATTGCCTCAAGTTTGCCTAAAAAAAAATCGACCCTAACAATTTTCTAATGTTGCAAAATCCTCCTTAAAGCAACTGTCTAAACAGACAACCGTTTGACATGACATGTACGTACTCGTAAACATCCATCGTTACGCTCATTTTCGTAATCCAAGTGGCCACCAGTTGTTGTAAAATACTACTACAAATCTTTCCATAGTATATGTTACGTGTAGTACAGCAGTAGTAAAACAAAAATAGTCGAAGGAAGAGCCCCAGTTATGCACACAAAAATCGATGATGATTCGGGAAAGTGCTACAGAGCATGCACTTTCACGTGCAGCAAAAAAGAAATGAAAAAAATATAAATAACATAAATAAATAACAAAAATGACAATAACAGCGGCAACAACAACGACAAGAACAACTATGATATCCGCATTTACAAGAACACAAAAAAACCAACACGAACAGAAATACCCACCATTAGAAAAAGTATTATAAAACTGTAGCCTAGTTTTATGGAACAAAACAACAACAACAACAAGAATAACGAAATATCAAATTGAGACGTAGTAAAATATATAACGAGAACAATCTGGAAGCATGTATGAGTACGATGCAAAGAATATTATGCAGTTTTTCGTACTCGTAATGAAAAAGAACAAAATCCTTAACCTCCATTTTGTCCGTTATGGCTCACACAATATTCGTCCTCGTGCTTCTGTGTTTCAGTTTCTAAATTGTGGCCAAGAGTGATTTTTGCGTTAAAGAAAGGTTCAAATTCATGGCAACGCTTTTGGAGATTTTCATGAGTTTTTTTTTCGAAAAACTGACTGTCTGATTTTTGCAAATAAAATTGAAAAAAAAATACATCTGCGTATTTAGTATATTGAAACAACAATATAAAGTGAGATTTGTTGTTGTTTTCTATATAAATTACCAAACGAATATATAGATATATATATATATATATATATATATATATATATATAGGGTGTTTCTTATAGAGTGATATAACGTTGAGTTGGCATCACTGTTTTATTTGACCACCCATTTAACAGCTGAAAGTTGTTTGTTGTTTAGTTTTCTTTGACATTTAATTATGCATCGACTTACACCAGAGCAGCACGTGCAAATTCTGGAAATTTTAGTCAAAATAATGGTTCTGTTCGTCAAACTTATCGTGCACTTCGTCCATTTAAAATTTTATATATCCGATTAAGCCCATTTTTGGTTGAATGCGTACAGAATTGTCCCATTTGGAGTGAGGAGAATCCACAAGCTTTTGTTGAAACACCATGACATCCACAGAAAATTACTGGTTGGTGCGTTTTATGGGCTGTCAGAGTCATTGGCCCACATGTCTTCAAAAACGATGATGGTCAGAATGTTGCGTTTTGTGAAAATGGGTGTTCCAGATTGTGCCTTGTACGCGCCAGCCGTGGCGGCCACATGGCCGAAATCATATTCAAACATTAATTTCATAACATTTTCTATCCAATAAAGACCGTTTCATTGATATCAAAAATATATTACTATGTTTTTTTATGATTTAAACTTGTATCACTCTATAAAAAACAGTCTTTATTCTACTCACAAAAAACAGGCAGTGACATTTTGAAATAATTTCTTGGTATTTTAAGAAAAAAAATTTTTTTAAATTATTTGTGTAGATTTTTGTAATGCCTGTTAAATATTTTAAGTGTTTTTTTTTAATTAAAGTATATTTAAAGTGTTAGTGCTTAGCTGGACTACAGCGGTCAACTGTACAGGATGTGAGATATTTCCTTGGCCCTAAAGATCCTTTGGACGCTATAGAATAGCGTGAATTAAATGTGAGCATGAAAATTCGATTTGAATATTTAAAAACTCCACCTAATATTTTTTTAAACTCCACCCATAGACTTCAGACTTTTTGAAATATTTTCAATAAATTTTCTATGACTTTTCGTTAATTTATTTATTATTTCATGTAGACTTGGATATTCTCCCACATACAGTTTCCAATTCACGTTTTGACTACAAGAAAAACAGGTGCATATTGTTGTTATTTTTTGCTGTTGTTGTTGTTAACAGCCTACGTAAAAGTGGAAATAAAGAGGAGACATAAAAACGCCAGCAAAAGTACTTTCGTTTTTGGGTGGTATTGGCTGCAATTCTTTCTGCATTTTTGTTTTCCCACCATAAAAACAAAGGCAACAACAGCAAGCAGACTTTATTGGGAAATGTGTCGTATTGTTTTTCCTCTAAGCGTTATTGTTGTTGTTATTCTTACTTTTGGCTTTTAGCTTTGTATTTGTATTGGTTTGTTTTTGCTTTAGTTTTCCCCCCCCCCTTTTTACGTTCTTTGCAATATATTTAAGTTGCTTAAACTACGACAAACCATTTCAGTCGTTCGTCAGTAGTTTGTCGAAGCTCTTGAACTTGAATAAAAAAAAGAAGAAAATAATGAAAATACAACCCGATCTTGAACACCAGAAATATAATTAACAAAAATAATGACAATAATTTCTTAAACAAGCACAATTACTGAATTATACCAACAATTTAATTTAAAACCCAAAAAAAAAACAATATAAACAGTGTTTTTTTTTACTAAATATTTGTGTGGAAAAATATTAAATAACAAAAATTGCGTGCACAAAATAATTGTTTGTGTTGGTCTTCAAGTGCATGAATTTTATATAATTCTGTGTTGCGATTTCCGCATAAAAGGTCAACAGTGTGTGCAGCAGCGGCAAAAAAGTGAAAATGTCAAAATAGTTTGGCAAAATAAATATTAAAAAAATTTTATAAAAATAATACCAAACAAATAAAATAAATACAAACAAAAACTTGACATTCAACAAAGTTTGTTATGGATCCAAATGTAAGATATAATAAAAAAAATTATGCCAAAAGAATGTAGTTTTGAAAAGTCATGCTGTAGCGAACATCAAACTCCAGGCACAGTGCGTGTGTTTAGTAGTGGAATTTCATATTGCGTATACGCATCAAGTAGTTTTGCTAGACACGTCCGAAAGCAGGGATAATACAATTGTTCGAATTGTACAACTTTTTAGTACAATTGAAACCTCAAAAGTACGATGACGCTTCACTGACTTCATTTGTTCTGTTTACAAATTTTCTTGCATATTGACCACAAGCTCTTTTTAAATGATTTCAATCGAACAAGCATAATTTTTTTGGATTTTTCACTTAACGTCAATGTCGTCAGGTAAAATCCAAAAGGCCGTAACTGACAAATTATTCAAAAGATTTTCTTTTTATTGATTATGATGTATTTTTCTTTATTTACTTGATGGCCAATCTAAGAATCTATTTTCAATACTTTAGCAGTTGCGGCCTTTTGCATTTCAGGTGACGCTTTATATTTAGTGCTTGCAATTTCAAATGTTTAATATCTATATATCAAAACTTTTTAAATAAAAGAAAACAAAAAATTGAGTGTAAAGCAAATTCCTTATATAACAGCTGTTTCATTCCATTTCATTGCGTTCCATTCCACTCAGCTAACTAAAGCTGATTTCTTTTCTAGAAAAGAGTGCAACATTTTTTACACTTTTTAGCAGAAAACGGCAACATTCCGATATTTGAAATTAAGGAATTTATTAGAAATTAATCCAACATCAATAAAAAAAAGTGTTTTTGTTTTAAAACTCCTCCAAACTTCCACTATTTACAAAACAAATGAAAAAATTGTGCATGTTTTCCAGAAAAGAAAACGCCATAAGCCAGACTAGCCAGTGCTGGGATACCATTGATATATTCTATCATCGATATCTATTTATATATCAGATTTCACTGTCGATATTATTATCTTTTGAACGTTTCTACTTTAACTTCAATAAATTTTTTATCAGGCTACATCTGGCTGTTTGAATCACGTTGTTGAAAGGATGTGATTTTATATATAGGGTGTTTGTTGTAGAGTGATACAAGTTTAAATCATAATAAGACACAGTAATATATTTTTGATATCAATGAAACGGTCTTTAATGGATAGAAAATTTTATGACATTAATGTTTAAATATGGTTTCGGCCATGTGGCCGCCGCGGCTGGCGCGTTCAAGGCGCAATCTGAAACACCAATTTCCCCAACAGTAACATTCTGACCAGCATCGTTTTTGAAGACATATCGGGCCAATAACTCCGCCACGTAATTTTCTGTGTTTCGTGGATTCTCCTCACTCCAAATGCGACAATTCCAATTCTGTTTATTTACGTACCCATTCAACCAAAAATGGGCTTCATCGGAAATAAAATTTTGAATGGACGAAGTGCATGATAAGTTTGACGAACAGAAGCATTATTTTGATTAAAAATTTCCACAATTTGCACGCTTTGCTCTGGTGTAAGTCGATCCATAATGAAATGTCAAAGCAAACTAAACAACAAACAACTATCAGCTGTTAAATGGGTGGTCAAATAAGGTAGTGATGCCAACTCAAAGTTGTAGCACTCTATAAAAAACACCCTATATTTACAAGAGTTGAGCAAGTACAGTTGTGTGTACTCACGTTTGGGTAAAAGAAAATATGTGTAGGTGTGCGTTAAATCTTTCTTCTTCTTAAAGTATCATATTTTTATAAGAACTTAAATTAATGACGAAAACCACTACTAATGGAAAATATTCTGCCTCAGATACGGGCTTATAAAGTAAAAAAGTTTAATACACAACTAACAGGCAGTGTCATTCAATATTATTTAAAACTGTTTCACTCAACAAAGAGTTGTCTGAATTAAAAAAAAATTGTTTAGTATTTAGTGGTTACGCTTTTTTGCTAAAATATTTGACAAATTCGAACGCACCTTAAGGGCCACTATTACAACTTTATGTTAGTCAAAAGTAGGACTGTGTAGAACGTGTAAAAAATGTGTCTCTATTAAAACATTTCTTTAACCTTTTCTTTCTCTCACCTCCTGGTGGGATCGACATCGATCGATATCGATCAATAGAATTTAGTTAGAAATTTCGAACGATAAATTGGCCTCAGGTAAGATGAACCTGGTGTTAATTTTTAAAAGTCGAGGAATATTTATGCCACCGTTTCGAAGGCCACGCAGTGCACATGTTATTATGCGACAAAGCGACAGAGCGACAAGCGATGGAGCGACAAAGTGACAAGCGACAGAGCGACAAAGTGACAAGCGACGAGCGAAAAGCGACGAGCGACAAGCGAAAAGCGACGAGCGAAAAGCGACGAGCGACGAACGAAAAGCGACGAGCGACAAGCGACAGGCAAAGCGACCTTGTTATGAGCTGAATAAATTTTTTTCTGCGGCGGCATATGGAAAAACGTTCAGTGGCTGCCAGCTACGTAATTTAAACGAGGAAAATTTTTCACTTACATACATATATTTAGTTTTTGCGAGTTAGTACTGCTTTAATATATTTTAGTCGTGAAACATATATAAGTAACGGCGGTAAACATATACCATCGCCGTTTCGCCTTAAAAATTTGCAGAGTTCGACTCAGATCTCTAGAGCTATTTTATGACAACACAAAAACACGATTTAGCTATTAGCGAGAAATCTAGCGATTTTAAATGGAAAGTTACATCTTTTAAGTGATCTGACGAGCGACAAGCGACAGAGCGACGAGTGACAGAGCGACAAATCGAGAGAGCGACGAAGTGATATAGCGACAAAGCGCCAGAGCGACAAATTGTGTGAAATTTTGTGTGAAAACAACTCTTCAAATACAACTTTAAACGATGTAACAAAACCTGCGCATTGAGCAGTTAACTTTTAGTATGAATTATAAGACAGAAAATAATAGAAAATTTAATGAGTAGAAACAGTCTTTGAAAGCACTTTAAGCGAGATGCGTTGCGTGTCATCTGTGATGAGAACTTTTAAGAAATTAAAAATTATATATAAAACATTTGAAATGCTTTGTTTGGTTTAACACACAATATCTCCTCTTTCTTCTTCTTCTTCTCTGTGAAATTTGAATTTGTTTAATGAAGTTTAAACAATAATTTATAATATTTAGCAGCCAATAACCAACAACAGGTTCAACGGGCATTCATGACTTTTTTGTTTTCTTATTATTTTTATATAATTTTTTTTCTAAACGTTTTAAGTAAACTTTTGAAATCGAATAAAACAAGTTTACATTTTTCATTTATTATGTTGTATTTGCTGGCTTTTATTTTATTTGAAAGTAAAATATTTTCGTTTCGTTTCGTTTTATTTTATTTTTATTTATAAAAACTTCTTTAATATTTATTCACTTGTATTGTGTGTTTCGTTTTCTTTTATTGTGCACAATTTATGAATAAAAAAACCTTTAAGCTTTTTATGAAAGAAAAAAAACTAGTTTTTGGTTTAATTTTAAATTTGAATAAATTTTTTTCTTTCAAAATATTTTTTTTTTTCAAAAATGTTTAACGAGACACTTTGGAGCCTGAATTTTAGTTGAAGACAACAAGAAAGTCTTTAAAGCGTACAAAATCACAGCAAAAATTCGTGGAGGAGAATGGGATTTGGTTCAAGATGAATGTGTTACACGAAGAATTTTGCTTAACGCGAAATAAATCAATTGGCTGTTTTAAATTATTTAAAAATATCTTTTGGCTTCCGCTGTCAAGTTGCTGCTTATTATTCGCAGTATGCCCGTTACTTTGTAAGCAGGAACCTGATTTTTTTTTTCGTTTCGTTTAGTAATAGAAAAAAAACCTATTAAATAAAAATTCAGTTGGATGATGTTTTGTTAACAAGAATTAAAAGCTAAAAACTACATTCCAAACACTCGCTGGAATGTGGTTTGTTTAGTTTGTTATTTAGTATGGGAGCTCAAAAAAGTATCTTAAAATCGTATGTTGTAAGCTGTAAGATCCTATTGAAGGGTACGCAAAGGAAAAAATTCAACAAATTCTGTGAGAGCAAATTAAGATGATAATGGAAACTGATATGAAATTCTGATAATTTTTAATGATGAAATTCAATGTAATCAACTCAACCAGCCATACAGATAAATTAGCTATTCTCGATGAAAACTTTCATGAAAATTCTGTTGCCCGATTTTAAGCAAATCAATTTGCTTCGTTAGTGTTGCATCAAACAACACATGTAAGACCATGTTTTGAAATTGGCGACTTCGATTGGAAAGAGAGTGTCATAACTCAAAAAAATACTTTTTGAAGTTAATCACGCGGAACTTTTCTACATGTCTTTTTTGTCATTGTGTAAAAATTTCATTTAAATATCTCATATACGTTAGTCGTAAGACAAAAATCAATTCTTAAATTTCTATTAAGCTGTTAGTAAATTGAAAACTTTAAAGTCGTTTTCTGCTACACAAGTTTTTCTTAGTTATGACACTATTGCAGTAAATGAACGATATCTTGTCAAAGTTCCAACACATTTACGACAAATATAGGGTGTTTTTTATAGAGTGATACAAGTTTAAACCATAATAAAACATAGTAATATACTTTTGATATCAGTGAAGCAGTCTTAATTTGATAGAAAATTTTATGACATTAATGTTTAGATATGATTACGACCATGTGGCCGTCACGGCTGGCGCGTACAAGGCGCAATCTGAAACACCAATTTTCACAAATAGTAACATTTTGACCATCATCGTTTTTGAAGACATGTGGCCCAATGACTCCGCCAGCCCATAAAGCGCACCAAACATTAATTTTCTGTGGATGTAATAGTGTTTTGACAAAAGCTTGTGCATTCCCCTCACTCCAAATGCGAGAATTCTGTTTATTTACGTACCCATTCAACCAAAAATGGGCCTCATCGAAAAATAAAATTTTGAATGGACGATAAGTTAGACGAACAGAACCATTATTTTGATTAAAAGTTTCCACAATTTGCACGCTTTACTCTGGTTTATTATTCATTATCTACCGAATCCGACAAGAAATGGTCACGCAATTCCGACAAGAAATTCGATATACCATCAGTTGCCTTAATTAATTAAAAAATCAATTCGCCTTATTACGGTTGGCGTTTTTCGCCTATAATTCGACCATTTGTAGTAGGTTAAAAGAAAAAGCTAAATTATTCCATAACCTTTAATAAATTGAAAGAAGGTGGAGAACGCAGAAAGCAGAAATAAAATATTTTCGCATGCGATTGCAACTTCCGAATTATACAACATTTTCGGAAGCCTATTCTTGCATATGATAAATAAAGTCTGCAGAAAAATTTTATAATTTAGCCAACTTTGTTGTTCTTACCATTTACTAATACGCAGAATACATTTGCTAGCAAACGATTCGACATTCGACCAGTATAATTGTATATATATTATAAATTTCTATCAAAAATTTCTTACAGTGTATGTTGAATTTAAGGTTTCTACCATTAGCATGACCATAAAAAGCAAATTTATTACAACATCGATGTTTTTATGATAATTGCATTAATTAAGAGACAACTATTTCAACTGGTTGAAAATATTTCTATTCAAAATTAAGAAATATTTTATGTTCAGATATTTTAAAGAAATTAAACCGGAGCTTTTATTATATTTATAGAATTAAACATTTAAAACAATGAATTTGTTTTTTTTTTCTTGCAAAAGCTTGAAACGCTAGATATTATTTATGGATGGCTTGAAGTTGGCATTTAACTTAAGCCGGAAATTCTTTTTCAAATCAAAAGAAATAAATTCAACGAAATAACTTACGTTTTACATATTTAATTACACTGTGCAACAAGAAAAATAATAAAGATAAGCGCAGTATATTCGGCTAATGTCAACAAATTCAAAATTTACATCTCTATAATTTTGGTTTTTTTTAAGAGGCTGCTTATGTTATCATAACTTGAGAATGAGTTTTTCGTATATATTTTTTTTTACTAAAAATTTATGTTTGTAAATATTTCTATTACATAAAAAGGTCATATCATTAGCATTAATGTATCATGAACCGGTCAGGTGTATCGCAAGCGAAGTGAACAACTTGTCATGAACAAAAATGTTAATTGAGTCAGCTGAATTGAGTATGTGTGAGATTTAATTGCGTAATTAAAACTAAATTGACTCAATTAAAAATGCATGTCTGAACACAGTATAAGGTTTATAAGATATTTCAATAAAATTTTTACACAATAACAAGAACGGTATATAAATTAATATTGTACATTTCCAGTTACGACGTTGTAGAAGTATATGAGCGATATGTATTTGCAATTTTTAATTTTGACTATTTCTATGATGAAGAATTTGTTAAAAATTATTTAGTACTACAGCAGTTGTCAAATTAATTTCATGTCGCTGCTATTTAAGATAACGATACAACAGAGCTGGTAAACGCGTTGAGTTCGCAACATGTCATGAAATAAAATACCTTTGCTTCGGCCACTGGCTAAATATAGCTGTGAAACGAGTTAATGTGAATAAAAACTAATTCCTATGTTCTAAAAGACTCATTCACAAAAAATATTTAATTATAGAAAATTTCGTATACTATTTAAATGACAATTTAATAGAAAATTTGTCTTATAAGCAGCTTATAAGCGCAGAGTTTTTTATTATGCGGTCAATCATATTTTGCACTAAAACGACTGCTTCTATGTGAGTTTAAAATAAATACAATTTATATCCGGATTACAAGATCGATTCCCAAGGCATTGGATTCAACAAATTCATTTTGAAATTCACTCACTTTACTGCACTGGGAATGCATTGCCTATAACAATTGTTTTATTTGAAATCTTTTATATTTCGAAAGCTTCAATAGAAATATATTTTTGAAGGGAAATCTGCAATCACTGTATTCAATTTCTTTTTTGCATTGATAAGATTTTAAATACCGAGAACTGTCACAATCAAATATTGTCATTTAAATATTCGAACATGCATACACACTCACTTACATACATACATACATTCGAACATCTGTTTTCAGTCAATTAATTAAATAACATGTTTTCTGTTTTATTTCTATTTTTATTAATCATAAAACAAACAAACAAATTAAGAAACAAATTAATTTTTAATGAATGAATGCAGTTTGTGAATGAAAAACAACAGCAACTAGAAATGTAAAAGTGATTGCGTTATTTTTTGAAAAAATTTCAACTTTATCAAATCGCGAATAAACGACTGTTCGGATGAATGTAAGTAAGAAATTGAACGTGTATGAAATCATTCCTTTTAAATATGAACGAACATGCAGAACGATAATGAAAAATTCCAAGAATTTCGCTTATTTCATACAAATTTAAAATATGTTAAATACACTTTTTGTATATCAGTTGTAAAAATATGATGGCACTTTGAGCTGTTTGGTCAATCGAATGTACATAATTTAAATGGGTTTATTTGAGATTTTTCTCTAAAAGGATGATGGTTATGTGTAGTGTAGTAGCACGTTTTCAGACTTTTGTAGCAAAAATTAATAAATTTACTATAGATGTAACGATACACCTTTTCGCTGATACGATACTCAAAAATAACGAAACTTATAAGTATATAATTTGAGCAAGCAAAACTCTAGTAAAGAGTTTTTTTATAACACAAAATGTCGGGAAAATCAATAAGACTTCAATGAATTGAACTTAATTAATTGTAAATATAGCAAATAAAGAGATTTTTTAGCATACAACAGCAGATTTGATGCGATGAATTGGTGTTCAATGAGCAATTTTTCTATTGCGTTGTTTGTAGAAATAAAATTTAACAAGACAGTAAAATATCGGTCGATATAGCGGAATCGGTATGAATTACATCCTTAGTTGCAAGCAATACATATTATTTATTTTTTGAATTGGCATGAAGTAACTCATTTAAGCTTCACAGCTAAGATTTATATATAAAAACTTCTGTAGGTGTTATGCATTTATAAAATTTTTGCTTAAAAAATATTCGTCTAAATGGCAAATACATATATACAAATTGCCGAATAGTCTGCAACTCGAATACAAATACTCGTTCATCACTGGAATGTGGGTATAAATATTCCTACATTTTCTATGATTCGTCTGGCAACGCTTTTGCGTTGGGTTAATATAATTTTTGTTGTTGATGGAGTTGTGAATAGTTAAGAAATTGAAGCGCCACTAGAAATAAACGAAATGAATCAATAACAAAACACAAAAAGTATAAAACAATAACAAACTTCCGTCGAAAAGAAACATTACAGACAAAAAGCATCATAACAAAAATAATATAAAAACAGAGCGCCAGAGAACACAAAAAGAATACGAAAACAACAACATCAAGTGCCATCCAAACAAAAGACTCAAATGATAGCACACAAATAAACAAACCTCAATGTTTAACTGAAAATGAATTGTGGACTTTGTCTTCAGAATGAGAATTGAAGAAGGGCTGCATACAGGCTTAGCTTGCCACATGAAGATAAATCAAATTGCTGAAAAAATAGCGCTAAAATCTTCTAGAGTTAGAAAATAAAGTGCTTGTTTCTGTGTCATATATTATTACATCTGTTATTATTATAAGTACTGAAACGTAGTACATACAGACATACATATATATCTCTACATGTAACAACTTTTATCATTTAGAGGTTTGAACAAAAATTATTTATAGCTAAAGATCAATCCAGTTGATTTCATTTTCTTCATATACATAGTACATACATACTATGTACATAGTTATACAGTAATTGTATATTAAACATGTACCAGTTTTCCGTAGAGCATTTTCGGCAACCTATTTTGTTTGCACTAAAACAGACAACCTATTAAGAGGGTTTTCAATTATGGAATTTTTAAAATTGTGTTCCTGAATCCAGAATTCTGTTGGACTTGTGTATATGGATGTACATAAGTATGTACATATGTACATATTCACATTAGTTATCAATTTGAAAATCTTACATAGAACTTTTACCCAAATTTATATGTATTTATGTATGTGACTTAGTATTAGTAGGCACCGTACATAAGAATAAAACTGAAGTTACATTTTTACTTTGGTTTTAGTTTCTGTTAGAGAGATCTAAAATCAGAGGTTTTCACATCGAGGCACCAAGTTTTTCTAGGGCAACTACAAGAATAAAAATCAAATGACGCCGTCCAAGATCAAAGTGTCACAGGTGGTTGAATAAAAGTGCATATGTGTATACATACATATGTACTTACGTATGTAGGTATATAGTTAAATATGTATGTACAAAAGTACATACATACATATGTATGTATGTATGTATGTAGGAATAGGCATTCCGTAAGTGCTTTGATTACCTAGGGGCAGAGCTAAGAACCAGTTCGTAGTATGATAAAACGGAAAGTTATCAGCAACAGATAATAATACGTGCTTATATACATACATATGTACATATGTATGCATGTATGTACATACACACACACACACACACACATGTTTCTCCGTACGTGCTGTTCCACCGTATATATTTATATACTTACATATGTACACATGTACTTATGTACAAATATACACATCAATGTACCCAAATACATGCATATGTAAGTATGTAAGAAAATACACTCATAAGTACGTATGTACATACATATGTAAATATGTACATGTGGGTGTAGATATACAACATATATACTTATGTACATACATAACGTGGACATTCCTGTCAATAATTTCACCTTTGTTTTATGCTTTAATAGCCCTGTTAAAAATTTGGGACCAATATTTTTACATAGTACGTATTTATACAATCATATATACCAATAATTGCAGTAAAAATTTAAATTAAAATACCTACATACATAAATTCATACTATAATTAAAATTCCATAAGAAGCAACAACAACTCAGATAAAACGTAAACAAATTATATAGCAAAAGAGATAACAAAAAATAACGGCACTAATATTTTCAATGAGTAACAGATTAAAACGAATTTAGTTCATCTTCTTTGATCTCTCTATCCTTCTCTTCCATAATAACATGAACCTCTTTATTGACAAGCGATGCACTTGTTTTGCTTTATCATTATATATTCGTTAACAAATTGAGAAGAGAAAAGTATGAGGAGTATTAAAGAGCATTAAAGTTTTTAGTGCACTTTAAGTTAAATGTAAACAAAACGTAGTAAATATGGCTGCTGAATTGCTGTTCATGCATGCCAAATGCTGCTTATAAAAGCAAGTGTGTGTTTTATTTTGAGGCCTTTGCGCGCCCTTTTTTCGTTTTGCTTGGCTGTGTGATTCTTTGTACTATTTGGAACAAATGAGTATGAAACATTTCTACACTCTCTTCAATGTTTGTGGCTATTGTTTTTGTTATTGCTTTTTTTATAAAATAATCTCTAAACAGTGCTGATAACTTGTTGTTCTTACAACGTTTCAAAAGGTTAAAACAAAACTAGTCTGTATTGCATATACAAGATATGTCGTACAATAGGTACATTCACATCAGTTTTACATACGTTATAACTAATATCATGCGTCCGACGGTCTCAACCATTAAATATGGACATAGTTATTCAAATGGATGTTTAAACATATGTAGATATGTATGTGTGTAGCCTCACAAAGGCATACTAAAATCCACTTTTGTAGCTACCAAAAACGGTCAAGATATCCGCTGTATTGGCAGCATCGTTTTCAATGCTCTATGTAGCATTCGTTTTCATTCGTGTTTTTCTTTCAGAAAACATTAGTACTTCTTGTGTGTTTTCAATATTTTCAAAATGACAGTTTAATTTTAAACTTGGTGCGCTTCAGACGTGTTTGAGCGGCAATCAGCAAGCAACAAACTGCATTGAATTGAGAAATAATAAAAGAAAACTTAACGCACAAATGCAGTTTATGAAGTTCAAACAAAATTAATATGGACGAAATATAAAATTAACTACAAAACTTATGAAAAGCAAGTGTTCATTCTGTTTACTGAATTAATAGGAGACATCTTTTTATGTAAATGGAAAAAAATAAAGAAACGATTTATTTTTGCATTTAAGTTACAAAAAATTTATAAAACAATATATATTTTCGAACATGAAAAAGGTTAAGAACTTAAATGAACGTGAACAAGAACAATAATTTGAAGAAAGAAATGTATAATAAACAAAGATTCTCTGTCCCAAAAAAATAAACAATACATTAACTATTATTTATTTGAAAATTGTGAAATTAAAAAACTTGAGGATTACAATTATTGTGTGTACTGGATTATTCCTGTTCCTAATCGTCATCATCCATAATTGTTTTGATTTGTTTATTTTCGCCGCCAGTTCACAAGAACCAAAAAAAGCCTCCTCATGAAATGTAAAAGTTGGTCAAATAAAATCAACAATTTTGTTGTGCGCCGATTAAAGTCCATTAAGGTAATTTAAAATATATTATTAAATACGTATGTTTTTTTATATACGTACATTTCGATTAGTTTAACATTATAATATATATTATTAAAAATGTTGGTATTATTATAATACATATATTTCTTTTAATTAGTGTTGGGTATGTAGTTATGAATTTTTCTGGATATGTATTTCAAAGATTTCGAAAATTTAGGGTATATAATTATTGTTAAGTAGAAAAATATTTATTAATCAATTTATTATATAAACAAAATTTAACTTTTTAAATAGTAGTTACAATAACTCTTCGACAGACATATTTGTGGTTTAAAAGTATAAACTGATTTTATATAATTTATTAATTATTGAAATCTTGAAGTTTTATTTATTTGAAAACAACTGAAAAATTCCAAATTTACGAAAAAATTTAAAGTGATATAAAACGATATCTTTTCTGTGGATATCCTTACTTGCGGTTATTTATTTAAATTAATGCCATTTCATATTATGTTACAGAAAATATTAATCGAATAATTGGTGAAAAATCTTAGTCACTCAATTCTTGAAAATTCCTGAGTAAAAAAAATTATTTCATTATTGCAGCAATAGTCTTTAAAGGTGAATATGACAAAAAAAAAAAATAATTTTTATTTTTTATGTATAAGGTGGTATCTATTGAAATAGTTATATCTATCAAATAAGCCAAAAATTTGGATTTTTTAATTGTATAACAGATTCTTGATTAATTCAATGATACTTCAAAATCTTCAATCGGCAGCAAGACATTTATGAATTTATGAATTGTTTGTTTGTCCCTTCATTTCCTACAGAAAAGTTAGTTCTCAAAAACTATTTGTTATAAACGAAAATTTGGAAATGCATTTAAACTAAATTCGATTAGGTATTTGACAAACCATCGAAGATAGGTATCTAAGTATGTACTTCACTACTTTGCACACACATAGTGTGTATGTAGGCATACAGGTATTTGAGCCTTTAAATTTGTGAAAATATGTAGGCATGCATAGTTTTGGAAAAAATTTTATGGTTTAAGTTGTTTTTCTTATCCTTTACGTTTATTAATGCAGGCTTGTAAATTAAACTACATATAACCAAACAACTACCCATTTGGGTATGTAAGTATATAAGTATACCTTTAAATGGAAAATGTGTGCCAACAGAGGACATACCTGTCTAGTTTTTAATTTTTATTATTACATTACGTATTTTGTTAACTTCAATTGTTAAAGCACTTTACAACGTCCCTGCAGACTCACTCAAAAACAATGCATTTACCATTTGAAATATTCATTGTTGCATTAAAAATCTAAGAGAAACTTTCCAAGTGGAACTTAAGAGCACGCTAGCATAAATGAACATCATAATGTACTCTTAAGATTTGAAAATGGTTATTGATTTTCTTCATATACGTACCTACTACCCACATACAAATATGAAACTACAACAAAATGTCTCTTGTTTTGTAAACAAACCTAATAGAATGAAAAACAAAAAATAACGAAATATTAAAAACAAAACAAAAAAAGCAACATATTCGCTGACTTTGGCAACAAGGAAATCTAATATTAAAACACCTTTGAAAAAATATACATAAATAGCAACAATAAAAATAGCGATACTGTTTTCAAAATGAAAAGTACCTTCCCAACATTAAAATAAGCGAAATATATAGAGGATAATACATAGGTACTTATAGTACATATCGGAGTTTAGGTCTAAATATGTTGCTGGGAATGGAAAGTTGTACAGATGCATATTAATTCGTTTTGTTTTCTCTTTCGTAATATCAAATATGAAGTTATACACACAAGTGAAGCAAAAGAAAAATTGCTGCAATAAAACTTTCATAATCTAAAAGGGGACGAATAAAACGACAATGTAAAAATATAAAAATAAATCTTATGAACACTGCTAGACATACAGACAGTTAAATTGTATGAAAACGAGTACACAAAACGAATAAAAATTACAACAACTTGAAACAAAAACAGTCTGTGGGCATTGTCATACACATAGACATGGGAACTAGTATTAAATAACACGAGATGTGCAAAAGCAGAAGCAAAACAAACTAAAACGATTTAATAAGAAACAACAGATAATAAAAACAAACCAAAATAAACAATGAATTATAATGAACTTCAGGGTTGTCAGAGCATTTAGTTTTATGAAAACATACATAGGTATATATGTGCATAAGTAGTTATGTGTGTGTGTACGTACGTATGTCGAAAAATTCATATATAAAAGAGTATAAGATTCATTTTGTTCCTAAACTTTAAATATACATATGTACATACACTGAATAGTTGTAAAAGGATATAAGAGAAGGCATCCAATAATAGTATATACATATCTCATTCTCATAAAATCTTAAAATCCCCACATAATGACAGAAATTATCGATATGACAACCCTGACAAAAATATGTGGTACTAAAGACAATGTATTTATAGATATATTGCCTTCGGATGAGGACAAACAGAGACAAAATACAAAAATTCAAAAGAGAATACAAGAGTGTCTAGAAACAATTGGTTTTGGGGATGATAAACCGTTTAATGCAAAAATAAATCGGTACATACTTAAATAAGATCCTCATCCTTTCCTTTACCTTCTAGATTTTTAATTTGTTGCTCCGTTCCTACTATTAGAAGGCAGGTAGTCTGAACTCTTTAGTTTTATTTTTATTTTGTATGTTCCTGTGTGGGATATTTCTATCGAGTCATAACAGCCGAAACATATTAAGAGACTAATGTAAGATATTTCTTTTTATAGAGATTGTAAAATTGGAAACGATTTGAATTTGTTGTATGCATATCACACTTCCATTTCGAATAGCAAATTTGTTTCTTGGTCTCATCGACTAGCAGGTATCATGAACGTAATCAGCTGATAAGAACCAAAGTTGCTTCAAATTTTTAATATAAAATAAGGATCATAAGTGTAAAACCATCAGTTTTAATTTGTATAGATTTTATCTTGAAAATCAAAATCAAGTAAAGAATTAGAAGTGAGAGGTATGTAAGTCGATCATTCATTCATTCATTACGTGTTGACATAAAAACTATAGAAATTATTCATCATTATTGCTACACACATACCATGTAAATGCTTTGTATCAATTTATTTGTAAAATCAGAAAATGGATTTCAGTAAGCACCTCCGATTCTTTTTGTTTTGCTGTTATATTAATTCTTGTTTCGATGAGTACCCACATACGTACATATTTCTTTCCCAAACTTATAACTTGCTAATTTATTCATTATTCTCTCATGCTTCTCATTTTTTAATATCTGGGTACTAAAAATTTATTAATGTTTTTCACTTTTTATCGCATTTTGTTTCCTAAAGTTATTTTGTGTAGGTTCCTTGTCTGTTCTACAAAATATAAGATGCTTTTTTAAGTTTGTTATTGTTGTGTGGTTTTATTTTGCCCTTATCCCCACTGTTATAAAATGAAGCAAAATACAGCTAAACAATGAAAACAATAACTATACATAGCATGAAAACGCCACACACAGTTATTTTTAAAACAACAACTATTATTATATTATAACAAAAAAAATTGTGTCTACAGGTTCTCCTAATTTCTGATATACTCGCGCTCTCGTATACATATGCTGCTTAAATTGATAACAGCATATTGTAGAACGAAGAAAATAATTCGCTGTTAATCTAATTCCCTTTCAGAGAGTTTGTTCCAAGATGCAGGTAAAATATTACTAACTCCTTCTTCTCTGGGTCTCAAAATTAAATAATGTGGAAATACTTCAACCGAACTCCGATATAGTAAAATACAATATACATCTTCTAATGCCGAAAAGTTCAAAATTTTTGGGGAAGAATGCTAAAATCTGGCAAAGCGAATTTTAACTTAAGCTCTTTATATATTGGTTCAAGAAAAAGGTGATGTCTTTTCAGTGATTTTCATACACAATAAATTCAACATCATAGCATGAGAACATATGAACTGAATGAATATAAAAACACAGTCTTGTAAATATATAAAGTTTTTGAGATATCTTTAAGGTTTTTACACATATAATTCTTAATATAATTTTGACATATATTCAGATCTCAAAAATCATATTCATAATGAGTGATTTTTCGCTAGTTGTATTGCATATATGAAGTTCTTGTTATCGGTAAAATTATTTAGTATTGTTTGAAATAGTTGACATCACGGTTTTCTTAAGCACGAGAGAGAAACTGCTATTTGTAAATAATGTGTTAGTGTTCGTGTTATACAAGGGAGCTTATTTTATACGTATTGAGTGTATGTGGGATTGTATAAGATTGTTGTTTTTTGGGGAGCATATTTTTCATAATAAATTTCATGTGGTAGTATATTAATGTTATCGTTGTGTTTGTGTGTCTGCTACTTTTTGCGTTTGCCAGTATGGCTGTTTTGTTGTTTTTGGTGTATATTTTGTACATACACACAGGTCGTCATCGTTGAAGTCGGTGTATACTAAATTCATTCTTAATAAGTTTTTTGTGGCGCTTACATTGCAATACGGATATTGACACTACAAACAAAATAAATATAAATCATTTAATTACATTGAAATCTGTATTGAAAAAAAAACGTATAGAAAAATATCTACATGTTGAATTATTATTGAAATTAGTGAAACAAATTTATTGTGTTCATATTAGAATGTGTGTAATAAAATAGAAAAGTTCGGTGTTTTATGTTAAAAAAAATCTATTTGTGATATTAAAAGAAAGTTTTATGTAAAAAATCAATTATATACCTACCTACTTACCCCATGTGTAAGAAATTTTTTGAAATAAAGAAATTTTCCGTGTGAAGCATTCTCTGAAAAAATTATACAAATGTAGGTAGGTAGAAGTTATTTTTCTGAGCAAAGAAATGTGTGAAAATCTAAATATTATGATAATAAAGGAAAATTCCTTAAAATAAAATTTAAAAAAATTTACGAAGACCAAATACCGATTATAAGTGTTATTTAACAAGAGAGTTGACGTTGTGCTCAATCTCTTTATTATAACAAGAAAGAAAACGAGAGCGTTACAAATAATAATAGATAACTAGAGACAACACATAAATACGTACATATGTATATACTATGTACCTTCATACCGCTACATAAAACGCAAAACTAGTAAAAAATAAAAATTTAAAAGATCAGATTAAGAATAAAATCCGATTTTATTACTTTTAAGACAACTAAAAGTTAATAGTTGTGTGCATATAAACCAAATTAAAATAAGTAGGTACGGTACCTATTCCTACATAAAAACAATGTGAGAATTTCAAGTGTTCACCTACCGAATATAACCGGGGAAGAAATCAGATCAAGTAGGTACTGCCTATTGGCACATTCGTAAATTGTTAATAAGGCAAGACCAGTTTTTAGATTTAGGTGTATGAATAGAAACTAAAATTATAAGAAATAGCTGTGTATGTACATACGTATGTAAAACATACGTTCGTATATATGTATATACACATGCTTATGCACGGACTTTAATGGATAAATTGGAAAATTCGTACCTACCAACAAAATGAATATATTTAATGTAGGATATATATATATATATATATATATATATATGTATATATATATATATATATATATATATATATATATATATGTGTGTATATATATATATATATACATATACATATACATATACATATACATATATAAGCTGAAGAAAATGAAACTCAAATAGCAAATTGCAGGCTCCAATTACTTTCGTACTGCTACTAATACTATCATCTGCTGTTTTGAAGCACTGCATTTTAAAAATTATTAAATAAAATGTGGACTAGCAATAAATTAATAATAAAGTTTTATAAAATAGATACGCGCCTACCTACAACGTTGTTTTTGTTACATTATGCGATATAAATTACTAGTTCACGAAGAAAAAACTCATACCAAACAACTCTCTATAAAAATTGTATAACCTTGAGCGACAGAAAACTATGTGGATAATCACCATTATTACAATACAAGTTTACAAATAAA